>OX940974.1:17119128-17306631 GCA_954871275.1 Leptopterna dolabrata
GGTACTATCAATGATCAGAGATAATTTATTAAAAAAAAAAGAAGGAGCGTACCTTATTCGTGTTTTGGGGGGCCAAAATTGGTGGGAAACCACCAGAAATAGCTATTTCAATCATTTTATATGAAAAGAAACAATAAATAAACAGCCAACATCTCTGTAGGTATGTCCAATAGAATAATAAACCCATGTGACAAGGACTTTGCAGCGTTTTTTTTTTTCATGCTCAATTCGGTTCACTAGATATTGAAAATAATAAACCGAAACTCACCGTTCAACCGCGTCGTTCAAATTTCGACGTTTTTATCCGAAACAACCGGAACTTCCGTCTTCCTCCAATTCCTGATTGAACAGCGGCTCAACGGCGGTTCACAACCCAATTTACCCACATCACGGGAGATCCGGATAATTTCGGTGCCTCCAGCTGTGTTTTTCCACATACATTCATCAGAGTCGATTGAAGAAGATGAGGCCCCTGGTGAAGGGCCATTGCGTTCAACTGTCCGCCCACCGGCAACCCCTGGTACCTCTGGTTAACGATGGTTAACTAGAAAGTTGACAGTCAACTGATGCGTTTATTAGATAAAGCCGTCAAAAAATGGACTCGGGTCGACCGGTGTGGGCGGGTAAAAGGCCCACGTTTTTTTCCCCTCTTCTAAGGACCCTCTGTTTTTTTTAAATTGTGCTGCATTACACTCAGAGCTCTATTAGCTAATTACCCTTTACCACGTCAGTAGGCCCCTACTCGTTTATGATGTAATTGGACCTATAAATTTTTACGGTTAGTGTCATGGCGGCCCCTGTTCTGGCTTCCTGTGGTTGTTTACCAACGTCCTGTCTGCGAGTCCTCGGTTGATGAAAGCACTGAGTTGCTGCTTCCAGATTGACGTGTAACTGAAAAACGCTGCAAAGTCCTGGTCACATGGATTTATTATTCTATTGGAGTTCTACAGAATTGTTGGCTGGTAAATTTATTGTTTCTTTCATGTGGAATGATTGAAATAGCTATTTCTGATGACTTCCACCCATTTTGGCCCCCAAAACCTAAAATAGATCCTTTTTTTTTTCAAATCATCTTTGATCATTGGTAGTGCCATTATTTAATGGTCTTGATTCACCTGTTTACGATTTTTCTAGTGTTATTATATATACATTGATGGTGATTTCAAACAATTTTCCAGGTTTTTGACTCGATTACGATTACGATTATGGGAGCTGAACCTTTGGTAAAACCTCAATTTCCGCGTCTTTGGTCAAAATTGACATCGTATCCGGTCTTCTCGTCCCAAAAACTATGGAAAACGATACCTCAAAAGCGTACGGCGGACGGCGGACGGCGTACGGCGGACGGACATTGCATTTTTGGAATCTATGCACCTTGAAACGTAAAAGAAAAAAGTTTGAGGGGGTGTTATAAAAATTTTTTGCTGAGCGAATACATAGGTGTATTATTCACAGAATAATAAACCAAAAGGAGCGTATCTAATTCGTGTTTTGGGGGCCAAAATTGGTAGAAACCATCATAAATAGCTATTTCAATTAGTTCACATTAAAGAAACAATAAATAATCAGCCAATATAATAGTAGATGTGTCCAATAGAATAATAAACCCATGTGACAAGGACTTTGCAGCGTTTTGGTTTATTATTCTGTGAATAATACACCTATGTAATCGCTCAGCAAAAAATTTTTATAACACCCCCTCAAAATTTTTTCTTTTCCGTTTCAAGGTACGTAGATTCCAAAAATGCAATGTCCGTCCGCCGTACGCCGTCCGCCGTACGCCGTCCGCCGTACGCCGTCCGCCGTCCGCCGTATCACGTGTACAGGCTTCATTTTCGGTCTAAAAAAATCGTTCTTTCGCACACATGCTCCATTTGGGCCCTAGTTGTGTCCCCGAAACTTTTCAGCCCGATCGGAATATACCCAGGGGTGTTATGAGTGAAAATGTGTGTAAAAATAGGTACTTTTTTACGTTTTAGCAACATATTGGTAACATGAGCTTCTGAGATATCGTTTTCTATGTTTTTGGGGACGAGAAGACCGAATATGAAGTCGATTTTGACCAAAGAGTGGAAAATTGAGTCTATTACCAAGTGTTCAGCTCCCAGAATTGATTTTTTATGAGTGAAAAACCTGGGAAATCGTCTGAAATCACCATCAGATTGTATAATAACACTGGAAAAAGTGTCAAGACGTGGTTCAGGACGAATAAATGGCACTACCAATGATCAAAGATAGTTTAAAAAAAAAAAAAAAAAAAAAGAGCGTACCTAATTTGTGTTTTGGGGGCCAAAATTAATGGAAACCATCAGAAGTAGCTATTTCGATTATTACGCATGAAAGAAACAATTAATGAACAGTCAACCTTTCTGTAGGTATGTCCAATAGAAAAATAAACCCATGTGACAAGGACTTTGCAGCGTTTTTTTTTTTTTAATTACCTATCTTTGATGATAAGGCAGTGCCATTTAATCGTGCCATTTAATCTTTATCCACCGTGTTGACACTTTTTCTAGTGTTATTATACAAATTGATGGTGATTTCAGGCGACTTTGCAGGTTTTTGCCTAATAAAAAATCAATTTTGCCAGCTGAACCTTTGGTAGAACCTCAATTTTCCCACACTGGTCAAAATCGACTTCATATTCGGTCTTCTCGTCGCAAAAAAACATGGAAAACGATACCTCAAAAGCTCACGTTGCTGACATGTTACTAAACCACAAAAAGTACCTATTTTTATCCACATTTTCACTCATAACACCCCTGGGTACATTTCCGATCGGGCTGAAAATTTTCGGGACACAACTAGGGCCCAAATGGAGCATGTGTGCGAAAGAACGAATTTTTTAGACCGAAAGTGAAGCCGGTACACGTGATACGGCGTACGGCGGACGGACATTGCATTTTGGTTCTTATTCTGTGAATAATACACCTATGTAATCGCTCAGCAAAAAATTTTTGATAACACCCCCTCAAAATTTTTTCTTTTCCGTTTCAAGGTGCGTAGATTCAAAAAATGCAATGTCCGTCCGCCGTACGCCGTCCGCCGTATCACGTGTACAGCTTCATTTTTGGTCTAAAAAAATTCGTTCTTTCTCACACATGCTCCATTTGGGCCCTAGTTGTGTCCCGAAACTTTTCAGCCCGATCGGAATATACCCAGGGGTGTTATGAGTAAAAATGTGTGTAAAAACAGGTACTTTTTGCGTTTTAGCACATGTTAGTAAAATGAGCTTTTGAGGTATCGTTTTTTCATGTTTTTGGGGACGAGAAGACCGAATATGAAGTCGATTTTGACCAAAGAGTGGAAAATTGAGGTTTGTACCAGATGTTCAGCTCCCAACATTGATTTTCTTATAAGTCAAAAAACCTGGAAAATCGTCTGAAATCACCATCAATTTGTAGAACAACACTAGAAAAAAGTATCAAGAGGTGGATCAAGACGATTAAATTGTACTATCAATGATCAAAGATAAAATAAAGATAATCAAAGATAAGAGCCTACCTACCTAATTCCTGTTTTGGGGGCCAAAATTGGTGGGAAACCACCAGAAATAGCTATTTAAATTATTTTATATGAAAGAAACAATAAATAAACAGCCAACGTTTCTGCAGGTACCTATGTCCAATAGAATAATAAACCCATATGACAAGGACTTTGCAGCGTTTTTGGAATCTACGCACCTTTGAAACGGAAAAGAGAAAAATTTGAGGGGGGTTATAAAAATTTTTTGCTTGAGCGAATACATAGGTGTATTATTCACAGAATAATAAACCAAAATCGTGTGCGTACGTGCTGAAGAAATTTAAGTAGGAACAATGGGAATTTGATTTAAATTCATTTAGAATTTCCAAAAAAAATTTTTAAAGGCCTTTTATTTTGAAATGATTTAAAAAGAATAAATTAATTTATTTCTGCTACCCGGAAACAGAAATTTTTCATTAGGTACTTACTAAAAATAGGAGCGTTTTCGGAGATATTGGTTTCACTTTAAAAATTGTTATTATTTTTTTTTTTAAATATAAGAATTTTTCAATTGAAAGAACTTATATCGCGGTAGATATTTAATATAATGGGGCGCCTTACATCCCCGCGCTTTTTATTTTTAGCCATGTAAAATGTTCCAGTATTCCCGGGGTAGCAGGAAGAAATTATTTTATTCTTTCCTAGATCGTTCCGAAATAAAAGTGTGTTCTTAAAAATGCTTCTTTTCATCTATTTTATTAGTATTCGGAAAATCTTGTTTTCAATTTTTATGCTACCCTGGAATATTGGAATTTTTTTATGACTGTTATAGATTGAGTAAATTTGATTTTGATAAATATAAAATGATATAATGATTTCAATTTGGTTGATGCTTCGACGGACCTCAGTGATTAAAGCGGCACTGAACGCGTTTAAGGTATAACCTATGGTGTAAAGGCGATTTGAAATGATTTAATGCGATTTATACGTTGTGCTGGAAAAATTGTAATTAGAAATTCATCTTCAGAAGAAATGACTGAGTTGTATATGTACAAAATGTCCATATTTGCCTTCCTACTGGCCAGCAGTGATATTACGAACCCCCTTGAAGAGCACGTGTGGTGGCTGCAGCTGCAGTTGATGGCGGTTTTGTTCGGCCGGCCGGGCGACTTCCCTAGAACGCTCGTGGAAAACGCGTACGGAAGACGTCGCGTCGGAAGATGTTGATTCCGAACAAACCGCGAGGTGCAAACTCACGTCAGGTGCCAAATTTGGGAAAAATTACTTTGGAAAATAATGAACAGATTTTTTTATAGTAATCAGCTGATGAGTGCTTGACCACAGTGAAGTTTTCCGGACTACTGTTTTGTGGGAACCTATTCGCGTGACGTCACTGTAGACCCGGAGGAAGACAGGGCGGTGGCGTAGGTAGATCGCATTTATAGGTAGAACCTAATATTCATAATAATACGTAGGGACAATAAACAACAAACACTACAAGTCGGAAATACCGGAATTCTCAAACAATGACTAAAAATAAAAGCGTGGGGCGGTAATTAATTAATGTATTTTGCACCATTAACACAACATGTATTGCCATCGACGATGGATGACAAGGCGAAATTACAGCTCAATTGGACATCGGGAAGTAGAGGAAAAATGCACAAGATTTGACAATCATCGACCGAGCGAGTTAAATAAAAGCTCGTAAGAAAGTGTGTTAGCACTCAGAAATACAAGACATTTTGGCTCAAAACGATAATTTTGAGCGGAATTTTCAATAAAAATACGCTTGCACTATTGCCATGAGCCTATAATTTTAGTGCACACATTTTCAAAAAATATTTCGTTCTCCAAGAACCCATGAGTTTTATCTATAAAATACAAATTATATAAGTAAATTAGTCTACCAATGATGAATATAAAATTAACTAGAGATAATAAAAATTCCTAGCTTTTAAATATAATACAAGGGCGTAGACTAATTACGGGCAGCATGCGACAGGAACGAGGGCACTCTCCTTTCCCTGTGTTGTATTTTACCTACTTGCTCTTGGACATGTAAATATGTTGAATAAAAATATTCTGTTCTATTCCAATCAGCGATGCGGTTTGTTGCAGGGATTTGCTCGTTGGCTAAAAATTCGGACAAACATCGCCACCCGTTCGAAATGTTCCGACCCTTCGTTCTCCTGCGTTGCTGAGCCGGGAAGAGAATGATTTAATAGAATCGTATCGGGGCGGGGTGAGCCCTTTCCAAGGACCACCTCCGTCGAATGGCTATCTCCTCAGAATCTGCCATCCCAATTAACAGAAGCCTCCCCCACCAGCTCCAACCCTTCGGTTTCCTCTCAGCGCCGCTTTGCTCGACTTCCTTCGCCGCCACCGTCTCCGAGGAGCCGACAAAACGACCCCGATCACAAGTTCAGCAGAGCTTGACCGGTGGGGGGATATCGGAAATACATAACGCGCGGTCTAGCAACTTTACTGAAACACTTCTGGCCGGGCTATGGCAGAGAGGGGACGTTTGTTCCTTTTGGGAGCACATTGAGTAATGTGTTCCCAACAATTGTTCTCGGTCGATAGAAGCGTTCACTTCGAAAAACGCGTTTTATATCATCCACACATGCCATCCGCACATGCCATCTACACATGCAATCCACACATGCCATCCGCACATGCCATCCACGCATGCCATCCGCACATGCCATCCGCACATGCCATCCACACATGCCATCCACACATGCCATCCACGCATGCCATCCCACGCATGCCATCCGCACATGCCATCCCACACATGCCATCCACACATGCCATCCGCACATGCCATCCGCACATGCCATCCACGCATGCCATCCGCACATGCCATCCACACATGCCATCCACACATGCCATCCGCACATGCCATCCGCACATGCCATCCGCACATGCCATCCACACATGCCATCCACACATGCCATCCACACATGCCATCTAAACATGCCATCTACACATGCCATCCAAAACATGCCATCCGCACATGCCATCCACACATGCCATCCACACATGCCTCCTGCACATGCCCCCTGCACATGCCATCCCACACATGCCTCCTGCACATTCCATCTACACATGCCATCTACACGTGCCATCTACACGTGCCATCTACCTTTGCCATCTACACGTGCCATCTACACGTGCCATCTACACATACCTTCTACACATGCCATCTACACATGCCATCCACACATGCCATCCGCACATGCCATCCACACATGCCATCCGCACATGCCATCCGCACATGCCATTCGCACATGCCATCCACACATGCCTCCTGCACATTCCATCTACACAATGCCATCTACACGTGCCATCTACACGTGCCATCTACCTTTGCCATCTACACGTGCCATCTACACGTGCCATCTACGCATTCCTTCTACACATACCATCTACATGTGCCTTCTACACATGCCATCTACACGTGCCATCTACACGTGCCATCTACACATGCCAATCCACACATGACATCCGCACAGCATGCCATCCACACATGTGTCCTGCACATGCCATCCACACATTCCTCCTGCACATGCTATCTACACATGCCATCTACACGTGCCATCTACACATGCCATCCGCACATGCCATCATGCCCTCCACACATGCCATCTACACATGCCATCTACACATGCCATATACACATGCCATCTGCACATTCCATCTACACATGCCATCTACACGTGCCATCTACACGTGCCATCTACGCATTCCTTCTACACATACCATCTACATGTGCCTTCTACACATGCCATCTACACGTGCCATGTACACGTGCCATCTACACATGCCATCCACACATGCCATCCGCACATGCCATCCGCACATGCCATCCGCACATGCCATCCGCACATGCCATCCGCACATGCCCTCCACACATGTCATCTACACATGCCATCTACACATGCCATATACACATGCCATCTGCACATTCCATCGACACATGCCATCTACACGTGCCATCTACACGTGCCATCTACGCATTCCTTCTACACATACCATCTACATGTGCCTTCTACACATGCCATCTACACGTGCCATCTACACGTGCCATCTACACATGCCATCCACACATGACATCCGCACATGCCATCCACACATGTGTCCTGCACATGCCATCCACACATTCCTCCTGCACATGCTATCTACACATGCCATCTACACGTGCCATCTACACATGCCATCCGCACATGCCATCCACACATGCCATCCGCACATGCCATCCGCACATGCCATCCGCACATGCCCTCCACACATGCCATCTACACATGCCATCTACACATGCCATATACACATGCCATCTGCACATTCCATCTACACATGCCATCTACACGTGCCATCTACCTTTGCCATCTACACGTGCCATCTACACTTGCCATCTACTCATTCCTTCTACACGTACCATCTACACGTGCCTTCTACACATGCCATCTACACGTGCCATCTACACATGCCATATACACATGCCATCTGCACATTGCATCCACACATGCCATCCACACATGCCATCCGCACATGCCATCTAAACATGCCATCTACTCATGCCATCTACACATGCCATCTACACATGCCATATACACATGCCATCTGCACATTGCATCTACACATGCCATCTTCACATGCCATCTATACATGCCATCCATACGTACTACTGTAGAAGTCGTTTACAGTGATCGCTTATAGGGAATGATCACTATAGGCGACCAATCTGTATAAGCGACTTCTACTGTATAATATACTTTGCGGTGATTTTAGCCTTTGTTGTCCATATTGGCGAAAGGTGACCCCAAAAGCTGACCTACTTTTGATTAATTTTTTTGAGGAAATTTTTACTAAAGCCGATAAAGTTTGCTTCTGTTTTGGGTCGTCGTTCAGTACCACTGTTGGTGAATATATATAGGTATATATACCAATTATCGGTTATTTCAGCCATTTTGGTTTATTATTTTCACTAATGAACCTTTGGAATCGAGCATGGAAAAAAATAATAAAAATTTAACCCCCCCCCCCCCCCACCCTTCAAAATTTGATGGTTTCCATGTCAAGGTATGTAGAATCCGAAAATGCAATAAAAAATTTTCTGTCCGTCCGCCGTACGCCGTACTTCGCACTTTTCTTGGTTACCATGAATCAAAATTGACGAAATTCGGTTTATAGGTCCCATTTGGGGTCTAGTTGTTCCTCAAAGCTCGGCGTTAATGTCAGTCATCCCTAAGGGGTGACAAATAGGGGGTTTAAATCTCCAGGACGCCGTTTTTTCAAATTTTTTACGTTTTTAAATAGTTCTCGAACTTGGGATTTTTTTGAGACCACCCGGAGCATTGTACCTCCAGCCGTTCGTTCACAGTAAGGCCCTGAAGTTTGCACCGACAGAACAGCAGGGTGAATGAAATTGTATACATTCAGCCCAGATATCATCGCTAGGGAAGCAGCAACAATTGGGAGTTGGCCCGAGATAATCATTGCTAGGGAGCACCTGATTATAATCACGAATGGCTGTACGAAGTCGAGTTGGTTGTTCTGTGATATTATTCCATTTGTAAAATGATGGCTCTTTTGGATTTTGTTGATAGGTACTTTTTTAACTTGAATAAACGTTGAAGTGTTATTGGGTAAATTATTAAGTAACGGTAAATTACTACAGTACGGTAAATTATTACATAACGGTAATAATTTGCAGCGTTTTTACCTATTTTTTTGGACTTTTCACCCACAAAAAATCAAAAACAGATCACTATAACCGACCTTTTGATCACTATAACAGGCCAGTTCCTTGGGTGATTACATTCAGCCGATCAGGACCTGACAGTTTCTATCCTTATATCTTACTTATTCCTTTAACCGCCTTTCTACTAAGCGACTTCTACTGAGGAAATATGCAAATTGCTTCCAATATGAGCTTATTGGGAACGCTAAAATTTCCAGTCCCGCGGCATGACCGTGTGAGCGAATTTGCGATTAAGCTGGTTTTTTGGCGTTTTCACCCATTTCTGACCCACCAAAACTCAAATTATACCTCCTTTTTCCGAAAAGCGCCCATCTCCAAATTCTTTATAAACAGTTTGGACAAAATATCGAGTGTCTATGCCCGCAAGCGGTCTAAATCGATATCAATCCTTTTTGCGTTTGAGGCTTTTTTTTTGGCTGGTAAATTTCTACAACAGGTTTGTTTCGCGGTTAAAGTGGTGGGGGGGAGGATCATATATTTTTGTATTGTTCAAGTAAAGATTATTTCCCAGTTGGTGCCTGACAATTTTCTCAGTAGGCACCAACTTACTCAGTACTACCTGCATACTGAATACCTACTCAGTACTACCTACTCAGCATAGGTTCTAAAAAAAATTTCTCTGTACCTACCTACTTGCGGCGCTATTGAGACTTGCGACTTGAAATTTGGAGGGTGACACCAGTCACACCAGTTTATTATTCTATTGGCTTCTACCTATATATATATATTTTTTTTTACAAATTATCTTTGATCATTGATAGTACCATTTAATTGTCTTGATTCACCTGTTAATACTACTTTCATTGTTATTACCCAAATTTATGGTGAATTCAGAAAATTTCCCAGGTTTCTGACTCATAAAAAAGTAAATTTTAGGAGCTGAACCTACGTTACAACCTCAATTCCTCACTCTTTGGTCAAAATCAACTTCATATATTATGGTATTCTCGCCACCCCCCCCCCCCCCCCCACCACACAAAAAAAGAAGAACATGGAAAACGCTACCTTACAAGCTCATGTTCACTAAAACCTAAAAAAAAGACAGAAAACCCCTATTCTTACACCCATTTTTTCTCCCATAACACCTTGGAGTGTCTTCCGATCGGGCTGCCGAGCTTCCGAGCACAACTAGGACTATGTGTTCCCAAGTGGGGATCCAAATTGTGGGGAAGAAGTACGATTTTAGACCATAATTTAACGCAAATTTAAGGCTGAAACTTTGTTAGAACCTCAATTCTTCGTTTGTTGGTCAAAATCGACTTCACATTCGGTCGTTTCTCCCTTAAAAAAAAAACATGGAAAACGATATCTCACAAGCTGATGTTACTAAAACACCAAAAACCCAATTTTCACACCCACAACACCCCTGGGTATATTCCGATCGGGCTGCAAAGTTTCGGGACACAACTAGAGCCCAAATTGAGCCTTTGTGCGAAAGAACGAACTTTTTAGACCGAAATTAAAGTAGAGATGGAGGATACAACGAACGGATGGCGCACGGCGCAGCGGACGGACATCGAATTTTTGGAATCTCCGCACCATGAAACGTAACAGAAAAAAGTTTTGAGGGGGTGATGTAAAACTTTTTTGCTGAGCGAATACATAGGTGTATAATTATTCAGGGAATAATAAACCAATAAGTGTTGGTGCTGTTTGTTCCAACTTTAGATTCCGTCAAGTATGCGCGAATGCATTTCCTTCAAAAATAGCTCGAAACAACGATGGTTAATGGGATCACAGTAAGAACGCGCAGTTTGATCCACGTGATTATGATCTCATAATTGAATTTCCACTAACGCCTGTACATGCTTGAACATGTTTATTATGCAAGATAATTGAAGGAATAATTCTTTCACCTTGATCGCCGGAAGGCCTCCACAAATAAATGATTTCATTTCATATCAGAATAATTCCTTAAATTAAATGTAATTATTGTTGTTATACTGTTATACGTCAAATGAAAATTCCTAGAAAGTGAGCATTTTGATGTCCTGTTCCAGCTACTATAAGTAACCTGTGGACATGATTGTGATACTGTCAATGGTCTTATAGAACTGACAACCATAATCTGGGCCGAGTCTAGTAATCAGTGGTCTGCTGTAAAGGTTTCGTCATTCTCGTTGAATTTTAAATGAGTACACTCAGGGAGTGGCCTGGCAGGTGGAGGTAATAAGCGACGAAGAACACGCAATTTCAACAAAGGATTTGACTCTGGGATCTTTGGAAATCCTTATGTAAGATGGGTGATTTCTAGTTTTTGAGTGCTGAGGTGTATCAGCAGCGTGGGTGGCTTGCGTCACGGGAAGTGGTGAAGTGATCTAATGTCGATAACAATCAACAATATCCATCCTCGGAAGAACTTCCCAATTGACCTCAATTCAAACTCATACACCTCCCACATTCAAAGTCTCGGCATCAAAAATCATCAGCCCCGGTCGCTTTGCATCAACTGAACACCCCGTCGCACTCGCCAATTCGTTCCTCTTTTGTGGAGCCCGTCAGAAGCATCTCGACCAATCAGACTCCCCAGAACCCTCCGGATGCAGCTACTGATGACTCGAGTCAATCATAGTGTGATTGGGAAACGCGCCATTCTGACGTCACCAGATTATACTGACCATATTATTATCACCCATCTCCGCTCGACTGATGCCCCGTAACCACGGTCAAGGACCAACATCTCGCCGGAAGGTTTCAACAGACCATGTGAATAGAACATCTTCTGGTCAAGAATTTGTAATCCAATGATTAGAAGGCTCGTCCTGAAATTCAGCCCCAAATATTCTACGACATCAGTTGCTTCATTTCCAGTGGTCAACTGTGTTCCAGCAGCAGCGATGTTCCTTTCAGCACCAACAGACAGATATACTTACATTTCTTGGAAGATTTTTTTCTTTTGGTTTATTATACTAAACCAAATCGCTCAGTAAAAATATTTTACAACACCCCTCAACATTTTTTCTTTTACGTTTCAAGGTGCGTAGATTCAGCAAATGCAATGTCCATCCGCCGTAAGCCGTATCATCCATATCTACTTCAATTTCAGTCTAAAAAATTCATTCTTTCGCACACGGGATCCATTTGGGCCCTAGTTGTGTCCCGAAACTTTGCAGCCTGATCGGAATATACCCAGGGGTGTTACGGGTGAAAAATGGGGGTAAAAATAGGGTTTTTTGGTGTTTCAGTAACATGAGCTTGTGAGGGATCGTTTTCCATGTTTTTTAGCACGAGGAGACCGAATATGAAGTCGATTTTGACCAAAGAGTGGAAAATTGCAGTTCTAAGAAATTTTCAACTTTAAATTTATGTTAAAATTTGGTCTAAAATCGTCGTTCTTCCGCACACAGTTTGGGTCCCCATTTGGCTCCTAGTTGTGCTCCGATGCTTGGCAGCCCGATCAAAATACCCCCAGGGGTGTTACGTGTGAAAAATGGGTGTAAAAATAGGGTTTTTCGAGGTTTTTTTGGTGTATCATCGTATCGTTTTCCATGTTTTTTAGGGCTGGAACACAGAACATGAAGTTGATTTTGGCCAAACAGTGAAGAAATGAGGTTGTGACGAAGGTTAGGCTCCCAAAATTCATTGAGCTATGAGCCAAAAACCTGGGAAATTGTGTGAAATCACCATGAACGTGTATAATAACACTAGAAGTAGTATGATCAAAGATGATCTGTCAAAAATAGTTATATCGTGTTTTTGGGGTCCAAAATTGGTGGAAACCATCAACAATTGCCATTTCAATCATTGCAGATAAAAGAAACAATAAATGTATTCCCAGCATTGCTGTAGGTATGTCCAGTAGAATAATAAACCCATGCGACAAGGCCCTTGCAGCGTTTTTTTATCTGTTCCTACGGGGCTCAAAAGTGTCTCACCTCCATGAGCAAGACCATTTGGACAATACTTCAGACAGATATTCATTGTAATCTCCTTGTTAGCTGGAGTGTGGACCAAGTTGTTGAAAACAGCTTGCGAGGAAGTGACAACTGACATAGGTAACAGATATCCTCGTTCGTGCGGGTGGAGAGACAAACGTAGACCGTACTTATCGTATCATAAGATGTAACTCTACTGTGATGCATTCATTGTAAGGTGCGGTTGACGCATTGGGTCGTGTACAATGTGTACATCATGAAAACGGCCGCTATCTTTTGTCATTTTGATCAGCTGATGATCAGATTTTTATCAGATCATGCTCGCCCTGTGCTCCACCGTATATCCGAAAACGCTGTATTGTGTCGCCCTTATCTCCCAGGGCGTGTCTAGCATCGCACAAGGCTACGAAGAGTAATTTGTGTGTGGGAGAGGGTTACAGAAACCACACGCAGTACATTAAAAGACGATGTCTATCTAATTTTTAATGATTCGAAGACCCGAGTCGATAAGCCTTCCCAATAAGGTGTTTGTTTGATTGGTGCAGGCAAAATGTGGACGTTCCCGGGAATTCCGTGTGAACCCCCAAAGGTTGGATGACAATCATCACGGAGCTATTAGCTGAGCGTGTAATGTCATATACGCTCGCCCTCGCTGCGACAGAGAAAATGAGACCTCACGACTCAGTTGGGGAATTCGCATCAATCATTCAAGATTCGATGGTTCCGTTGGTCATCCTACCGGTTCAATAATCCAATTTCAAGCGTTTCATTCTACTTACTCGTTATTTCTCTGGATCCTGCCAAGATCCTCGGGAGTAAAAGTCATAGAGATGTGTGTCAAATTTCCGTAGGTTTCATGATTATTGCTACGTTCATGATATAAATGCAAATACGTAGGCTCAAAGAAAAAGTGAAGTAAGCTACAAATAGTCTTCTTTGCCCATGGAGGGCACTCAACCTAAACAGCACCCGGACTGCTGTAAATCTGATTTACACCACTCGGAGTGTAGCTTTTGGTTTATTATTCTGTGAATAATAAGCCTATGTATTCGCTCAGCAAAAAATTTTTATAACACACCCTCAAAATGTTTTCTTCTACGTTACAAGATGCGTAGATTAAAAAAATGCGATGTCCGTCCGCCGTATCGTCCATATCTACCTACTTCAATTTCGGTCTAAAAAATTCGTTCTTTCGCACGCAGGCTCCATTTGGGCCCTAGTTGTGTCCCGAAACTTTGCAGCCCTATCGGAATACACCCAGGGTTGTTATGGCTGAAAAATGGGTGTAAAATAGGGTTTTTTGGTGTTCCAGTAAAATGAGCTTTTTGGGGATCTTTTTCCATGTTTTTTAGGGCGAAAAGACCGAATATAAAGTCGATTTTGACCTAAGACTGAAGAATTGAGGTTGTAACGAAGGTTCAGCTCCCAAAATTTAATTTTTATGAGTCAAAAATCAGGGAAATCGCCTGAAATCACCAACAAATTATCTATTAACGCTAGAAAAAGTGTCATCAGGTGAATCAAGACAATTAAATGGCACTATCATTGATCAAAGATAATTTGAAAAAAAGCGCAATTCGTGTTTTTTGGGACCAAAATTAATGGAAACCATCAGAAATAGCTGTTTCAGTTATAGCACATGAAATAAATAGTAGGTACCTACCTAATGAAAAAACAGCAAAAATTTCTGGTAGGTATGTCCAGTAGAATAATAAACCCATGTGAAAAGGACTTTGCAACGTTTTATTCAGTGAAATAATGAAATACCTACATTGTTACAGTTTGAAAAATTCGTAACGGTACTCTCCTCTGTCAGTCAATGACTTTTGCTGTGGGCGAGGAGTTAAGTTCCATTCTACTTCTTCCTTAAATTTCACAATAGTAAATTTATTTCTTCCATATTATTAAAAATAATTTAAAAAAGTAAGTACGTAATACAATCTTTTCTTAATTATATTGTTTATACAAATGAAGAAAAATTTCTGGTTTAATTGAGTGTTTGATTTTCAATAGGTACGTAGGTCTTGCAGTGCATCCAATCTACCGACATAAAATCTAAGTCTTCCGTTCTTTTTTATTTTATTTTTAATATCTTTAGATTTGAGATAGCTCGCAGGCTGTGGGGTAAGGCACTGTACAAATTAGAAGGTACCTCTGTAATCGCAAGGTTTTCGGAAAGTTGGGGGCTAGGTGACATGGCGTCTACACCTAGTCGAAGTAAATGCCTCCTCTGGAAGCAGGTAAAACGGACGGTCTAAGATGAGGTTTCAAGTAGAACAGCCCTAGAGACAGTTTCATCATGTCTAACACTCATAGACTCAGAGATGATATGGTCATAGACCCCCATATGAATGGTCGGTCCATATGGCCTTGGGTCGGATTTTCTATTCCGAAATTTCGCCCCGCTAACTGAAGCGCGCTCAAGGGAGCGATTTCGAGTAATTATTATTCGTGCCGGTGAAATTTACAATCTCAGCTAATAAGATGCTTGGCAGCTCGGGGATAAGATTTGAGCGGTTGATTATGTGTGCAAATGATACGTCATGAGCTGAGTCAACATGAGTCGCTAACAGGTAAAAACCGATTCCCGAGCGATAGAGAAAGTAATCAAAATTGTTGGGTGAGCGAAGGAGATGACAAGAAGAGGAGGGGAGGGGAGAAATGAGGTGAAAATATATGGAGGGCTGGGTGCCCATTAGAATGAGAGCACGGCGCCCGCGAGCCGATCAATGCTCAAGTTAATTTCAATAATAAAGCAGTAAACATGAAGGGAGGATAATAGTGGATAATTACAGTGGAAGGCGGGTGAGAGGAACTCGAGGGGAGTCCCAGACCTGGCTCAAGTTTGGTCAGATATTGTGATGCAGGAGTGTGATTTGGTTTGAATGATGTATTTGGGTGGTCACCACCCACGAGGAGCCGCAGCCATTTGCAATTTCATAAGAGTTGGGTCGGGCTGTGGGGGGGTTCTGTAGAAGGATTTCATCAAGAGATAACTAGGAATTACTGATCACGTCTCCTTTACCTACACTTATCGGGACCTCCTCGCTGCGCCTCTGCCTTTTGCCTCGGAGTCCTTTCAGCATCTCAACTCCTACACTAAAAATCACATCATTAGAATAATCGAGCGACCCTCACACGACACTTGCTGCGTCGCGCAATTTAGCGGCAGCCGTCGAACCGTCGCACTTACCTGTTTGACCGCAACGGCTGATCATGTGAGCGAAATTTCAAAAGTTAAGAACCAGCTTAAACAGCAAAACGATTCCCGAGGATTTGGAGACAAAGCTCAACACCCTTCTGCCCCCTGACGGTTTTGCTATTTACTATTATTACGTGATCAACTACTGTACAACTATTACGTTGTACAATAGTTAAATACTTTGAGAGTTGTTGTGCAACTATAGCACAATAGCAAAATAGTTGAGAGTTGTTGTACAACTATTACGTCAGCAACTATTGTTGCTGCACAACTATTACGTCAACAACGTAATAGATGTTGTACAACGTTGTTGTGCAGCTATTACGTTGTACAACTATTACCTACGTCTCAACAATAGCACAATAGTTGAGAGTTGTTGTACAACTATTACGTCGTTGACATAATAGTTGTACCCTTCTGCCCTCTGACGGTTTTGCTATTTACTATTATTACGTGTTCAACTGCTGTACGGCTATTACGTTATACAATAGTTGAATATTTTGAGAGTTGTTGTACAACTATAGCACAATAGCACAATAGTTGAGAGTTGTTGTACAACTATTACGTCAATAACTATTGTTGCTGCACAACTATTACGTCAACAACTATTGTTGCTGCACAACTATTACGTCAACAACTACTATTGTTGCTGCACAACTATTACTGACGTAATAGTTATTACGTAATAGTTGTACCCTACTGCCCTCTGACGGTTTTGCTAGTTACTATTATTATGTGTTCAACTACTGTACAGCTATTACGTTGTACAGTAGTTGAATATTTTGAGAATTGTTGGACAACTATAGCACAATAGCACAATAGTTTAGAGTTGTTGTACAACTATTACGTCAACAACTATTGTTGCTGTACAACTATTACGTCAACAACGTAATAGATGTTGTCCAACTATTACGTCTCAACAATAGCACAATAGTTGAGAGTTGCTGTACAAGTATTACGTGTTGAAGGATAAATTTGGTATGATGGCGGTTAGTTGTCATGGGTTTTCCCCATTTTTGTCAATTTTACTGAGATAATCCAATGCTGGATTATTTTTTAAATTATTTATACAATTATAAAAGCTCCATTTTTAAACTTTCCAAGAGAGAAAAAATATTCGTGGCTATTTAAATACTCCACTTTTGTGTCGAGTCACTGTCCTATACCAATTTCGAAATCGTTCTGATGAATTTCAGCTATTTTGATGTTTTTTAAATGGTTTTTACGCACAAACTATCACCCACTTTTGACCTATTTTTTTTAGAAAATATGTTTTTGAATGTTGAAACAGTGTTTTTCTGTCTCGAGTCACCAATGTGTGCACTCTGAAACGGATTTGCATCGAAAACCTATTAAAAAAGGCAAGCACATTAATATTTCACACCTTTACACATACATATATAGGTACATATTTTCGAGATTCACGAAAAGTTTATTATTATTCGGCGATCAGGCCAGTTACTCACGTAGAAGGCCATAATTCCGAAAATGCTCATTAAAGGCATGCAGAATGATAGAAATTTTCCCACACGAGCATGATTGATTACAATTTCACAAAGTGAATGAATGAAAGAATGAATTTGTTTATTCTCCTCTTTGGGATATAATGGTTCCGCTAGTGAGTAGGTGGGTAATACAAAAATATCAAGCAAATAACATCACATCAGAAGTTCGTTTTTTGAGATGGCAGCGAGTACACGCCAGATAAATGTAATTTTTCACACTTGTTAATTCAACAAAGACTAGCCTTCAGGAAATACAGGAACCATAATACATAAATGAGTATCAGTAAAATAACTAGTGAAAAAGTGAAAATAAATTATTTCAAATAAAAAGAACAATTCAATGAGAAAATTAGAGTAGGCAATGTTCGGGGATTGACAGTAAGTATGGCAGAGACAATGCCTCTCATAATAATGCCTAAGTTATGGAGGGAGAAAAAATGAAGTAAATACGTATGCCTCCAATTTCACTACGCATGAGTAGATACTATAAGTTCAGGATTTATAGTAATAAATATTCATTCCCCTCCCTCACTTCTCTCACTTAAACCCTCTCCCGGGCCAATTTTAGAAATTCCGAAGTCTCGAATTCCTTAAGGTTTATCCGATTCGGATGATTCATGTATGTGCGAGCGAACATACAAACAAAACCTGACGAACCGACGGGAAGTACCTATCGAAATAATTGAGCATTGAGGTGCCGGTTGTTCTTAAAAAACATAAGACGGGATGGGATTTTGTTGCGATGAGGTTTAAACAAACCAACAGATCGATTTACAGACAGACGGAAATTCTATTGGTTCCAATGGATGGACGCAACATACACTAGCCTAGGTATGACAGAATTACCATGTTCTTTAGAGGTAAAACAAAATCTAAGATGAAGAGAATTTCCAATATTGAACTGAAACAACATTGCTTTACTCGGTTTTCAGCCTGGATGAGTAGGTAAGTGCGTTTGACACAAAGGTCGTCCCAAAGGACGCTCGTATTTTTCCTTGAATTTTCCCTGTCGCCCACGCTGTGCACTTTATGCCAATAGTTCGAAGTATTATCGTCCGCGGATTGAAGTGTTTCTATTTGCACTTAGAGAGAGGAGAATTTTCCGCCTGTATAGCGAATTTACAGCTCAAAAACATTTTCCCTGTTAGGAGAATTCAGCCCCCAAAGCTCCCTTTTCCATTGTGGCTCCACCATTTTCATAGAATGCATAGGTACCTCCTTATGTCAGGATAGGTGAATTTTAGGATTACGTAGTACTAAATGGAATAATAGTGTTATTAAGACCGTACTTAGCATCTAACACATAGTAATTAACACATGGTAACGCTTAGTAACTTTAACTTAACACATATCTCGTAACTCAACCCTTAGTAATCTAACACAATAGCGCATAGCACAGGAGAGTCGTTTCATTGGGGTCGAACACGACGGTCGATGGGATCGATGCGAAATGGCTATACCAATCGTTCCATCACGATGAAATGCAAAGGGGACCATCTGGAAGCTACACCCCAACTGGCCACCGAATTTGAGCACAATCGGGCCATGGGTTCGAGTGAAATTTATTATCTCAGATTTGGTCTTTACGTATGCGCAGTGGCTTTAGCAATAACTTGATCGTGATAATATTCATAATGGACAATTTAGGGCTCAACCCGCATGATCCATGAAAATCCATCAAAACCATCTATAGATTCGTGACAAATTGAGAACCTCAGATTTCACGTTTGCGCATGTGCAGTGGCTATACCAAAATCCCATCGCGATGATATTCATAGGGGACCCTCGAAGCTACGCCCCAACTACCCTCCGAATTTAAGCGAAATGAGGCCATTGGTTCGCGGAATATTAATTACCTCAGATTTGGTGTTTGCATATGCGCAGTGGCTTTACCAATCATTTGATCGTGTTCATAAAGGACAATCTGTGGCCAATCCGCATGAGAAAATTGCATCAAAATCGGGCCCTAGGTTCGTGAGAAATTTATTACTTCGGATTCACGTTTACGCATTCGCACTAGCCTTACTAATGATCAGGGGCGTTGCGTCCATTTCATTACACAAAAGCGTGACATCTAGATATTAGGTATTTTGCTAACCGTTTCCCCCTGCTTCCTCACCACGAGTTTCTCGCGTAACCCCATCACGTCCCAATGTTTACTGTTTAATAAATACAGATTTCGAGTTGGAGATCCTGAGTTTCATTCAAATTGGAACATGTAGGCGCCTTGATACTTCATTTCAAATACCCCCCCCCCCCCCTCCCACCACATAAAGGACCAGTTTTTGGATAGCAAGGACAACCTGTTTCCTAGACGGGTCAAAACCAGCCTTGAACAGCCCCATGATGTTCGTAACAAATGTCAATTATTACAACGGACAAAATAATTTTTTCCCTAACTGTAAAATTTGGCAACTGGCATGTTGGTTATTTCAAAAGCATCTGTTAAATTTTGTTGAATTCTATATATTATTCAATTCAGATCCTATTGCATCTCAGTAGAGCCTTCAAGTTGTGTAGTCTTTGTTGAACACTACAGCTTGAAGAGGTTGAACCAACATTTACTGCCGGAAGGTGGCAGACGTCTGGAGCGGAACCGCTGATATTTATTTGCCTGTCTCGCACTGGGGTACATCTCAAGAAATTGTCGGTTGTAAACCGAACGATAAAAACAGAGGAAGGTTTTTCATTAACTTATTAAATCCGAGAAATAAAACGAGGTGCCAACAATATACGAAGAAAGCTTCCATTTCTAACGGAAGTATATTTCATAACGAGAGCGTTAATACCCCGTCCCACCACCTGCCATGTACTCGAGAGGATGGCAATGAATCTGTTGAAGGAACAAGGACTGTGAGAGGGAAGCGAGGGGAACAAGGACGATTCGACCTGTGTGGGATCCCAGGCAGCCCTATCAACTTGTACGGGTTTGACTCTTGGAAAAGTGCCTTCGATATTAGAGGAAAAATCATTTTTCGCCGACAGAAATTTACGGAAATTTGGCGTTGAAGATGCACCAACTCTCGCTATATACAGGGTGTAACATGAGTGATGCAAAACCTCTCTCCCACGTATTCTACATCTAATTTCCAACCAAAAGTGTCCTCTAACATTTTTTTTTTACTCCGCTTAAAACCCCATTTTTTTCACTTTTAAGATTTTTTTCGAGTTTCCGACCTCGTCTCACTAAAGCCGCTATAATTTCCTTAATTTAAAGAGTAAATTCAAATTTGAAGATACCGTTGGAAAGAACGTTAAATTTCCTGTCTCTCTAATGCCTAACACAATTTTTTTAGGAGGATTTGAGGAGTGAAAATGGAGTTTGAAAAGTGAATTTTGTCAAAATCTTAAAATCGTCTGTTTTTTCAAACGCTTGGTGATCCTATTAATTCTTGTAGCAGAATGGTGAAGGTAAGCTAAAAAATGCGCCAAAACTTTTTCCAACGGACTAAATCAAAACTTTTTTGGAATCGATTTCAAGAGATAAAATGAGGTCTGAATACCAAAAAACGTATTGTTTCCGGCTAAATCGTGGGTTTTTCATGAAAAATGTACCTTTTGTGAAGTAGTGAGTCAACTATGGGGTAATTTTAAAATCGAATGGTGACACCCTCACATCTCCCAGTAAGTATTTGGTCGTTATTTTAATTTTAGTCCAAGGGTGTTGGCATTACAAAGAATGGAACTATGGAAGTTAAGCGGGACTCTGTTCAATCCTTTATTTGTTCAAAATGCCCTCCATTTTGGCGAATACAGAGACCGGTTCGTTTGTGAAAGGCCCATAGGTGGCAGCGAAAAGATAGGAACTCGTCCCAATCATTCGTAGAGGTACACAAAAGTCGTCTCAAGGATCTTTCAATCATCTTCGCTTAACTTCCATATTTCCGTTCTTTGTTATGCCAACACCCTTGGACTAAAATGAAAATAACGACCAAATACTTACTGGGAGATGATGTGAGGGTGTCACCATTTGATTTAAAAATTACCCCATAGTTGACTCACTACATCACAAAAGGTACATTTTTCATTAAAAACCCACGATTTAGCCGGAAACAACACGTTTTTTGGTATTCAGACCCCATTTTCTCTATTGAAGTCAATTCCAAAAAAACGTTTTGACTAGACCGTTGAAAAGCTGACGTGTTGGCGCATTTTTTAACTTACCTTCACCACTCTGCTACAAGAATTAATAGGATCACCAAGCGTTTGAAAAAACAGACGGTTTTAAGATTTTGACAAAATTCACTTTTCAAACTCCATTTTCACTCTTCAAATCCTCCTAAAAAAATTGTGTTAGGCATTACAGAGACAGGAAATTTAACGTTCTTTCCAACGGTATCTTCAAATTTGAATTAAATTTACTCTTTAAATTAAGGAAATTATAGCTGCTTTAGTGAGACGAGGTCGGAAACTCGAAAAAAATCTTAAAAGTGAAAAAAGTGGGATTTTAAGCGGAGTAAAAAAAAATGTTATAGGCCACTTTTGGTCGGAAATTAGATGTAGAACACGTGGGAGAGAGGTTTTGCATCACTCATGTTGCACCCTGTATATTCCTTTTTGCTACTAGGAGGTTTCGATGGTTTCTTCCCTACCTGGAGGGAAGATTCCGGAATGGTTGTCATAACCTGGATTAAATTATAACAGACCACATAAATAGAGAAACCGGTGTTCCCATAATTCCTCCTCATAAAAACGAGTACTGGACATACAAGGCAGATTCATTTTCGGAAACTTGAAGGAGAGCTCCATCTACTACCAAGAAGAGAGAGAACCCGAAGAAGTCCCAAACATACCAGAACAGTGGACAGGGAACTTTTTCAACGGCCCGCGTGGCGCCATACTTGGACGCGTCACCACGTGGCAAGGCGGTCAGATTTCCAAGCCACGGGTGCTTATTAGGTACATTTTCGAACGAATTAATGTTTCATTCACAAAAATGGTTGGATGGTTTGTATCTAGTTTTTTGAGGCATATGCGATTTTCACCTGCGGAAGACAATGCCGGGGAGGCCCCTTTGGATTCCTACTCAATACACCTGTGAAACCTCTCAGCAAAGTTCTCCATCGCTTTCTTCAACGTTCTAGGTTGCATAACTGCTATTTTTTCTCAAATGGCATCTCTCAACACGCCGGTTCTACGTGGTTTGGTACACCTTCGATTTGAGGTAACTACACTTAAATATAAAATTTTTCCCACAACTTGCATTCATGCCTTCCCGACTGGGTTATGGCCTCTTGTGGAACTAAGTTTCATTCATGTTAACTGTTTATTAACTTCATAATAATACATGTGATTGGGGTCAGTGTTCAGTCAGTGCCAGTGATTCAGTCTTTCCTTCAAAAATTCGCTAAAATGATTGGAAACCACTGGTTTATACGAATAAACATGTTGGTTGGCTGATTGATTGTGAGCGTTAAAAGCCCGTCCCACCACCTGCCATGTAGCCGAGAGGATGGCAATGAATCTGTTAAGGGAATAAGGCCTGCGAGAGGGAAGCGAGGGGAGCCGGGACCACGATACGAGTCGACCTGTGTGGGATCTCAGGCAGCGCAATCAACTTGCAGGGGGTGACTGGATTAATCGTGACCGTGTTTTTAGAAGGAAAAAATATATCGGGGCGCAACTCGTAATGGGCGCAATGGCCGATTCCGAGGTAGAAAGATGATTGAGAAAGATAGCGCTGCTCGGAGATTGGACAGGAGGCGAAAGAACTTGAGGGCTCTCGCCGGGATCATCGCGGTAATCAATAATTTTGACAATGTTGGTGGTCGCCCAAGGCTTTCACCCCCAATGTTTTTGAGTGAAAGGAAACTCCGCTGGGTGGATTGCGTCTTAAGACCTCAAACGGGCGGCAAATCACCTCTCTGGGATCACGATCTCGGTGGGTTTTCTGCGGTTGGAGGACGCGGTACTCAGACATGTACATCACCGGGCTCTGAGTAATCTGCGTTCCTTCGGATATCTCCCTCTCTCCTTCTTTTCACGATGGGTATCGCACCGGTGTGTGGCATGCGCCTCATGATCGCCCTGATAGCGGATTCCTTCACCCGATCTTGGCCATTCTTTCTAGCATTCCCATCCCATAGAACTAGGTATATACCGCTTCATAGACATCATGGTTTTTATTGTATTATTTGTGCTTTTTTTTGTATTTGTAGCTAGGTACGAATTTCAATTTCTACTTGAAGTGTGCTGGAATTTATGCTTATGTAGAAAAGGGAGGAAAATTCCCGTGTAAATAAAAAATAAATAAATAAATGTTACGTGCCCTCCAATTCCGAACTCGCACAAATCGTTTCTTTCCAACATTTTGACAAAACCCAGGTTTCCAGGTTTTTTCCACTCGTTAGAACGCTCAATGATCGCCACCAAAAACCGCGCTTACAAGCGAACATTCACACCACATTTCGTCATATATCTCCACCGGTGAAATCTTGGATGTCTGCTATAATATTCACTTACAATTGTCAATATTTCAACTGTGACATTATAATATAAAACGGTGTAATATAATAATGGAATAAATATCAACAAAGTTGAGACATTTAAACACATTTGCTGTTTTCTTAACCCCCTATGAGACTTTTTGGGAAAGCTACATTCCCATCATATTAAAGGTGATGAAACTTGGATGTGAAGCTCATTTTGTCGGGATCGTTGTTGAAACTGGATGAGTTACGCAGAACGATCGGATCATTATTACGGCCACTGCGCTCGCGCAAATGAGAATCCGGGGTACTGAATTTGTCACGAATAAATGGCCCGAGTTTGCAAAAATTCTGTGAGTAGTTGTGGTTAGCTCCAACATGATCCCGTATGAATTGCTCGGCTTATTTATGGCATTTACCAGCACGAGGGTAGGTAATGGCACTGTTGAGAAACAGGATCTATAGTCCGTGAGATGTGAGAATAGGACCAGAAGTTCTCCCTTCAGACCTGCTGACCCTGTTGGGGGTAACTCCTTCAGCGGTTTTCAGGCGTGCCACCTGAAAGGGAAAATATTACCGAAGGTACCAGCTCCCTCATCACCCAACTGTTTTCGGTCTGAGCCACTTCGTCATCGGTCACCGACGCTCAACTTGCATTTTTCTCGCTTTTTCAATCGTTTGTATAAAACGCAGTTTGTCTCATTTGTTTCGATCTTGGCTTTTCAACGGACTTACACATTTTGGTTTCTAGTTTCGTAGCGTCAGTTCTCGGAATTCATTTGGTTTTTATTTAGACGAGGTTGTGCGTAATGGAATCACCGGCGGTTTCAAAAATCGAAATTCCTCCCGGTCTTCCGACGGTGATCAAGAGTGGAAAACCCCTCAAATCGAAAGCACGCTGCTTGGCTTTTCGAGTGTGGAAGTTCTTCCAAAAAGAAAAAGAACACCAAGGTCCTTTGAAAAACATCAACTAAATGACGGAAAGAGTCTGCGACGCAACTGGCCTCAACAAGAACACAGTAACCCTTGAGGGAAGGGAAATCTGGAGGTGAAGAAGCTTTCGAGACGCCTGGTAAAACGAAGCCCAAGAAATGTTTAAAAACGGGCATCGATTCGTTCGATCTGATGGCTATCCGCAATGACATTTTGGGCCATTTCAAGGCGAAACAAATACATCTTCGCCAGTTAGGGATTTCGAGGCCTGAAAAAGTAAGGCAGATGCAGTGAGATAGTGGAAATCCATTTTCAAAACAAGACGTATCAAATGAAATAGTCTTTATTCCACAAAATATTATAAACAGAACTATAGACCGGTACCATTATCAATACAACATACTGACACAAGAGTTTTTATGTTTGTTTTATTTATTTTTTTTTAAATATTTTAAGCTCTGTTTCGCAGGGAATGAAAAGGACAGACATGATGCATGGAAAACACCTTTGAATCGATTGCTGGAATTGAATTGAGGCCCAGAAAATGTTTGAAAATCTATTTTTGACTCATCTCGATTGTGAGCACTTGAGGGAGGCGTAAAACTCCCGGACCAGTAGGGAATATTCCCTCCCAAATGGCAACAGTGGTCCGCTCTGGGTGAAAGGGCGGTGCTTTAGGCTCCCCGATGGTGGGGGGGCCATTTTTTTGGTCAGTCCTATTCTCATATCTCACTGACTATAGGCAAAAGTTTTATCTATTCAGGAAATTAATAAACCTTTTTGTAGGAATTTGCACCGTTTTACCGACATTTCAAAGAAAATAAAGATATTGCAATCGGTCGAAATTTTCAGAATACGAAATTTTGAAAAATGTTTATAGGCAAATCCGTTTCAGAGCATCCTAAATTCATACCTAGATTGTAACAAAAATGTATATGTATGTATATCATGTATAAATAGGTATATGTATATATATGTCACTCCAGACGATATCTGTCCTTGGGTAAATTATAAAAATTCAAAATTTCGCCAAAACGTTTGTATTGCCAAACAGAAGGATGAGTTCGAAGATGAGCAATTTTCAAAAATTCTAAGGAGGTCACATTTGAATTTTTAGGGGGTCAACAGTCGGTAAAAACGGTCAAGATAGCGAAAAATTGATATAAACTCACGGAAAATGGTATGGAAGGGTGAGCAATGACTCAGTTGTTTTTCATACAGAATAGGGGTCAAATATGGATTCGTGAGGGAGGGTGTCAAATTTGGATTTGTTCGGGGAGGGGGGTCAAAAATTGTTATTAAGGGCTAAAATTAATATTAATTCACTATTTTTCTCAAAAAAAGAGTGGGTCAGGTTTACTTTATAATGGTCAAAAATCAGTAAAAAAATTGCTAAAATCACGAAAAAATTACATAATTTTACGAAAAGTGGTATAGGACATGATTTTTGACAACTAATATTTCCATGTTTTGAGCGTGCCGCAGGAGGTTAGTACGGCACCGAGGAGCCAGCTGTTTATACGGGCGGCTTCGTGAGTACAACCTCTCCCACGTTCTCTCCATCATTCGTATATTTGTTGGCTAGTGTGCAATCAATCATCGGAAACTGTAGCTCGCACAAACAACGTAACATACCTACCCCATTCTTACACCCACCATGTGTACGTGTACTCAGAACGCACAAGGTCCCCGGTAATGTCATATTATTAAGCACCAAGTGAAAACTCGCTACTCGTCGGAGATGGGCAAGCAGTTCAAATAACAGTTGTATAGGGTCGCGGTCTTTAATGAAAAGGAAGACGTGGACTACAACATCGTGACTTTTGTATTGGCTCCTGAATGATTTAGGGCGTGAGGGAACTGGGCAAGAAAGAGAAGGACTGCTCAAAATTTGATAAGGCCGCCGTCCTCATGTGAGCAGTTTAAAGTACGTTGGGTCCATAACCACTCGTTATCGCATTACAGAGTCACAAATCGTTGTCCCCCAAGCAGTCCTAACAGACATTACCGAATGCGTGTCGCTAACCTGGCATTATCGCGTGGTCATAGCCTTCCCGTGATTACCTATTCCATGGAACTTGTTAGTACGGAGCTTTAAATTTTAACGCCCTTGTCCCGCCCAACATGATAAGCAGAAGGAATATTGCGGGATCCGATTACTTGGCCGGTTAGCGGATGATTGATGATGTGGCTGGGGAGGCCGTTTGGTTAAATCTTGATTTTCTTCGTTCCTTTGGAGTGTCCCTCATAACAAGTGGTGTTCACAAAGTGGACATGCAAATGTAATGATGCCTAATCGTATCAGCGTATATAGACGAGCGATCGGTTAACCATTAGTTTTTTCGGTGGCATCCAGAAAGACGTTCCGCTGCATTGATATCGAATTTATTATATTATCCTACCTCTTGGCTTTGTTAGGCGAATTTTCCAGGGTATACAATTATACTTATCCTTCTTAATACGTATTCTTCTTCATAAGCTCACATCATAAAGCCCCCCCCCACACATACGCACACACACGCGCGCACACACACACACACACACACACACACACACACACACACACACACACACACACACACACACACACACACACACACACACACACACACACACACACACACACACACACACACACACACACACACACACACACACACACACACACACACACACACACACACACACACACACACACACACACACACACACACAACACACACACACACACACACACACACACACACACAAACACACACACACACACACACACACACACACACACACACACACACACACACACACACACACACACACACACACACACACACACACACACACACACACACACACACACACACACACACACACACACACACACACACACACACACACACACACACACACACACACAAAAGAGGTCCTGACTGAAGCAAGTCTCTTGCTTAAGATTTTATTCAGTCAGCTCACATCGCTGATTACAGGCGCATTAGAGGTTAGAGAAACTACCTACTCATTTATCCATAGATCATTAGAATTTTCATGGCTGGATTAGAATTTTCATTCAGCCAAGTGTGTGCTCCTTCTTGTCAAGCCATCGGTATGATGTAGCTCCAACCCGGGCCAATCGGCGTAGTGTGTGCTCAGCCTGGCTTGAACAAACACAACACTGCATCTATGCACCAAGCATAAATATGCTGAATAAAACCGAAGCTACCATCAACAAGAGTCAGTAATTTCATGTTGGAGATGTGATGACGTAGGTAAGAGTCATATATCGGTGGAACTAATCTGCGAACCACTTGCCATGGGACATAGCACAGGAACAGGTGAATATTTTGAAATCATAAGCACTGGGATCCGACGAAATAGCTATGAAATATGATGCTGACACACTACCAAGTGAGAAAATGTGGAAACTGACGCCACCACCCCACTGAATTCTATAGTTTCACGTGGAGAGATCGAGACTTTATGTGATTAGTATGCTCAAGACGTTGATCAACTCGGTGCTGAATGCAACTGCCCGGTCGGCTCCGGTACTTGATTTAGGGCCTGGGGGAACCACGAGAATAGGTATTGACCTAGGAAAACAGTGATCTACGCAGAAGAAGTATATATGTACGAAGGTAATTAATAAACAGTTGTGTAATAATGTGCAGTGTTTTCACTTTTGACTTGAATAATTTTTGAACCTTGATCGTGAATTGGGCGTGCATTGCTAACGAATATATCAAGGGTTCAGTAGTGAAGTTTTGCTGTGGCCACGTGATTTTGGAATATTGAACCCGGTATACCGCATCACCTTAAAATTTGAGCTCGTTTGTAGTAACGAATAATAAGTATTATAATAGCAATAAGACGTGGTCGTTACTAGGAATATTGTTTACTGTTATACAGACCGACGCTAAACAGTCTTCGTTCAATGTTGTCTGAAAACGCAAAATGCAAACAGAAATAAAATACGGAGCACAAAAAGTGTTACCGGATTTTTTTTCCAACTATTATTTAGTAGCTTGTTAAAATAGAAACTCCTGTTTGGAGAATCGGCCAGTGTAGTGTTGCTACCTATTTTCATACCGTTTGATGAAACGCCCGTTCATCACTAAAAAGTGTTGAATAATTCATTTTCCATCATTACCTTATCCCATTAATTATCCTTGCCACTACGCAATTATACCTATCATTGCAAATCTTGTATACAGTAATACTTGAACATGCATTCAAAGTGGTATGTTGTATATTTGTATAGAATTAAGGTAAATAATATTAACAACATCGCTGAAGAATTATCGCACTCCTTGATCTGATGCTGTTCGACGGATCACCCATGTTTGGTAAAACATTGTAACGTTAACACACAGGAAACTACTACCATAGCCTCCGTTTGATCTCACGATCTGTCGAGTTTACCTAATACTTGAACTTTTTTACTCCACTTGACGCCGTTTTCAGTCTTGCGTAATTCAACTGCTCCAACGAAGTGTTTTTCCTCCTTAGTCTCAGTGGTTACTCAATATCAGCGATGGTTTTTTCGATCTGTATCATTGGACGAAAGAAACGGAGATGTATCCAGATTTATCAAGATGGTTGTCCATCAATCGGAGTTTTCTATGGACGTTATCGCGTCAGTATCAGGTGTTCCCAGTTATTACATTGGGTACTTATTCGACGAAAGTTCCTCCTCACCACTTCAATTATCCCGTAGATTGTACTACTACGGACGGGGGAACTAGGTCGAGGTTGTAGGAACATCTTAGAGTTGCATTTTCAAGTCTTATGGCAACAGTCAAGGCACGAGTACAACGATCTGGGGATCCTTGCGCTTGATTTTGAGGGTATGTGCGGGTTGCTCCTCATTTGCTCTCGTATGAAGTTCATCGAAACCCGTCTGCGTATGCGCGAACCTGAAATTCTTGGCACTTTTTAAAAAAATGGTTCTATTCAACCGATTTCCAAGAAGTTATTAGGGACCATGCAGGCAGGATGCATATCTGAATTCCTTGTGAATTTCAATTCAATCAGAATTAAAGTACCATTTGTGCATGCGCTACCGACATAATTCATGCTAAGCGTGTAGGTACCTACCGACCTCGTTAATACCTACTGTTATATTCTACTGATTATCTATAAATTCATGAAAATATAATAGGAACCTAAGGGCCTCCAATGACAACGCAGCTCAAATGACAGCACGATTGTACGTATGTAAGTTGATGATAGGATTATTCCTTGTAACTACCATAACAACAACACCCTTGTAGCGGTAATATATATTTCTTCTACACTTGTTCCATATGAATTTTTTTTCCGCTATCAAGAGACTAGTTGCAATTTGATAAATTTAGTGGGGGGATCAAGGTACACTCCGCTCTCGCATTAGTAAACATTCTGGATTTTTCTCAGTAAATAAAAATGTGAAAATGTTATAGGTACTTCCCATGCACTTGACGTTTTTCTTCTAATTACGTAGATACTGCACCTTTTTACGTACTAACAAGTTATCAAAATCAGTATCAATAATTTGTACGGGTATTTTCCACAGGCTCAGAAAATCCATGTGTTGGCGACCCTGCGGTTTTCTTCCCGCCGTACCTCACGCCTCGACTCCCCGCTACCCGCTAGGCTTGGCCCTCCATCGACATAAGCACGACAAACTGAATTCATTATTCCTTTCAATCGTCAGTTTTTCGCGTCGCAGACTCAGAAAATCAATATTTCGGCAGCCCCGCGGATGAGGGGCGGTGCTATGTATCGCACACCATACTTTCCTTGGGCGCGCTATCTACCTTTGCTTCACATCTCGGATTCAGTACTTCTATCAACAGAATCTACAGTTTTTGAACATGTTCACGCCGACCCAGGATGTTTCGGTAGTCTCTTCCCGACTTCCAGTTGCGGATCTCTTCCCGACCTATGAGAGAAGGTGTAATAGCATTCCCGTGCCAAATTCAAGGTTGCACTTCAAATACTATGTTTGTTTTTGATATTTTAAGCTGAACGGAAAACCTCATTTTGAATTAGAAAAACCTTGATTTTGACTTGGAAAATCTGTTTATCCCACGCCTTGATTCACGCTTTCCTTTTTCCTTCTGTCTACAGCCGACGTAGCTTTACAAATTCATTCCACTACTTCTATCATAGCTTTCTACAGTTTCTGAACACTTTTACACGGACTGTTTGGTAGCCCTGCGGATGTCTTCCCGCTTAATACGAGGGGGGTTGGAGCATCACACGCCTTCCCTTGGTCTACCAACCAGCGTCGCTTGACAGCCTGAATTCAGTATTTCCCTCATTTGCACAACTCCCAGAAAAATCATCGCACTGGTGACCCTGTGGATCGTTTTCTGCCCAACAGAAGGAGGTGCTTTATCTCTCGCCTAAACTCACACATCCCTTTTCCACCCAGGCACCTGCTATTCGTTCTCCCCAGGTCGACCATTTGTCGCAGCTAAACAACCCGAATTCGGTACTTTTCCGTCATTTTGCTGATGCTCACACAGGCCAAGAATAATCAGTGCCCTGACGGCCCTTCGGACCTCTTCCAGCCGATTGAGAGGATGTTCTGCATCCCGCACCTCTCTTTTCCTTGCTCAGCCATTCACTGCTCGAAAACGTGAATTCATTAAATTATCTGGCCATCAGTAAAGTGTACATTCTGCATCACATTTCACTCTGACCCATAAAAAACCTTCGTATCCGCGGCCCTGCGGACGTGGTGAGTCAGTTCGGCGTTGGTCGAGCTATGGTGGATGGTGGACCAAAGGAAGCAGAAGGTGTGAGTCAAGGCGTGAGATATAGCACCTCCTCTCATTGGGCGGGAAGATCCAACCAATCGGGAGGCGTTTTTCCTTCGAACGCTCCCCCCTCGACCCCCCCCCCCCCCTTCGACGGCCACCGCGATCCCTTCCCACACAATCAATATTCCACGCTGTGACGATTTCACACCTTCTCCCAACACAAGTTCACAGCTACGCTCCCACTCTCAGACCTCTCAAGCTCAGCCTCCATTTTCAACTGGCTGCATCTTCCGCTCCGTGAACCTACCTCAGCTGCCGCACTCTCTAAAATCATACACTTAACCCAAACCAACCAACCAACTACTTTTAACCAAATTACTGGATACTTTAGATGTATAAATCGTCTCGGGCAGAAGCACATCCACACACACACACACTACCTACTATCCGCATAACTTCTTCGTATCCAAAGCGTACGAGTGGCACAAAGTTTATTCCACAATAATGGGAGCCGTAGGCCGCAATTAGTCTAGAAAAATGCGAGCCTGAATTACGGCACCGTTCAAACCGTTTGAATAGTTTCAATATTTTACTCGCGATGATAAGGCGCAATGTGGGGCGATGTGCGACTGTTCCGTTGTTATAAGTCATTCTTATAGAAAGCTACTGATTTCTAAAATACCTAAGGAGCGGTTGCTGAGCTCGAGGTTAGGGCTTAGTCCTGGACTAAATGGCGATAGTCCGGGTTTATAAGAAAAATACGTTGCCGAGACTCAGATTATATTTGGTCCTGGACTGTGCCTAGATCCAGGGTCAATTTCTAGACCTCGACTAATTTTAAATCCCGACTTCGTGAAATGACTTGCCGAGTTCGAATTCGACATAAACCTTGACTAATTTTTAATTCTGGTGCCTTGCTGAGCTCCCAATAGTACTTAGTCCAGAATTAACCTTCATGCGTTCGCGCGAACATGAGTCACACCGGCGCTCGCGCAGCTGTCAGTTGACCGCCCACGTTTTTTATGATTACCATGCTGGTTTCTCTACTTTCCATTGCAGTAAATACAAAGTAACTAGGAAACACATTTTCCATCAAAAACTTCTTTATTATTCAAAAATAATATAGCCATTAACATAAAAATAAACTATTGCTTCCGAAAAAAACGTAATTGGCTTCAGAAGGCCACTTGGAAAATAATTATTTTTCTTCAACTTTTGTTTGTTTGTGGAAAAACTAGATTATTCATTTCAATCAAACTAGATACTAAGGAACTAGAATCAAATATATTTAAACTCATGTATGAATGTTACATCCTCAAACAACTCAAAAAAGCGCAATCGGCATCAAAAAGGCCACTCGGACAATAATTCTTCTTCAAATTTTTGTTGTAAAAATGTCATTTTTTTCATTCAAACTAGATGGAAACTAGAAAAAAACCTGAGCCATTAGTTCCAAAATTACGAAATAGAAAAAAATTACGAAATGATAAGTAATAAAAAAAATTACAAAATTACAAAATAGGTACATACCTAATTATCATTTCAGTCTTGCAGGATTGTTCAGTCTGTCTCGCTGTCCTCGTTCTCAAGCAACTGACAATTATTGCACTTTACTGAAGTGGTTGAGTGTTTTACGCAAACTTTTTTGCCACAACCTCCACATTCTCGCCTGGTTTTTATGTTTTTTTTCTTTATCTTTTTTCTTTTATGTTTTATGTTTCGGATCTCCTCCATCTTCTCCGTCACTGTCCATTTCTTCCATTTCTGCTAGCACCTGAGCTATCTCCTCAGTCGTTCTGTGAAATTTTTCCCTGACAAAAAATGAAAAAGGATTATTAGTTTTTTTGGGTGTATGAAGAAGAGGGCGAGAGAGGCAAGATAGGCAAATGAAGTCGCAACATTGCAGAAAAAATTATAATTTACTAGATAGGTACCTACTTATTTTTGAAAGAAATTGATTTTAATTAGGTATAATATATACTATTAACGAAATTATAGTTTACTTACATTTTACGATGTCGATGAAAATATTTCGTCAGAAGTCGCGCGGCTGTCACCTCACCGCCGTCAGTGAAATCAAAACTACGAAAGCGTTCGCGCGGCTGTCTCCTGACCGCCACAGTCGACACCATCAACTTTGGAACTGTACTGAGCGTAAACAAAGAGGCGGGTAACTGATTTCAGGTGCTGAACGTGCGGTGAGAAGTGTATCTAGAGAATACATGCCCCTCCCATCCCTCCCAACAATCACTGGTGAGCGCATCTTTTCGCAATTCAAGAAAGGCGGTCACTTGACCGCCTGCGCGAACGCATGAAGGTTAAATGTAGGTCCTGGGCTCACTTTAGCCCTGATTTTTAATCCCTCCCTTCTCCAGAATTATATCTTTGATCCCAGAGTTCATCTGTTGTGTCGAGAGGTTTTTTTTTGTAGTTTGCGTTCGTGTTTTTTATAGTTTGTTTTAACTTTAATGGACTACCTAGACGACATACCAGATGACTTTCGGAGGCCCAGGTATGATAGGGAATCCAATCTGTTTGATGATCTCTCGGAACTAGAGTTCAAAGACAAGACACACACTCAAAAGAAAGCGTTAGAGATTTTATAGAAATGGTGGCAGAGTTTATGGATATGCCAGACTCTCAAGCCCCTCATACCATGCCTGTGTGGAAGAAGGTTTTGGTAGCGGTAAGGTTTCTTTGCCGAAGGAACGATTTAATTCTTCGCTTTTTCAATGACATTGCTGTACATAATTTTAATAAATTATGTTTTGAACTATAAAATATAATACGAGAAGTGACTGCAACTACTATAAATTCATTCTACCCAAAAGCACAGGGAAAGCGGATGGCATCTGCCAAGTTGAAATACCAACCAGCGCAATAGCTCAGTTTCTTTGAAAATGCGCTAAACCCCTGTTTTGCTAAATAGTCGACTTAAAACTCGCATTTTGATAAGAGGGGGTAGGTATGTATAATCATGCATAAAACTGCTTGCTTCACGATAGTAACGTTATAAATATATTTTAAAACATCTTATCATTAAAACATAGAATGTTGCAAAGGCTCTAGAAATATGAGTAGGTACAGTCAGTCGAAACCTTTACGAATTAGAACGTAGTGTAAGGAACAACGATTCAACAGACCGACGAAAAGAAACAAACGGAAGGAAACAACTCCAGGTTGGCGACAAACAATAGTCGGAAAACACGAGCACGAGCGAGATAACTTTGGAGATAACCTGGACGAAGGCGAGAATCAGATGGAAATGATGGTACTACCAACATAATAACAGCAATTCCCGTACGTTTCCCTCCGTTGATCTAGTACTTTCTTTGGGAAGTCTAGAACTAATTTTTAGTCCCGGACTTGCTCGAGAAAGACCAGAACTAATCTTTAGTCCCAGGCTGAATTAAAAAACGTAGTCTCGGACTCAGCAAGCCGTTTTCCCACATTTTGGTTTATTATTTTCAATAATGAACCATTGGAATCGAGCATGAAAAAAAAAATTCTTACCCCCCCTCAAAATTTGATGGTTTACGTTTCAAGGTATGTAGAATCCAAAACTGCAATAAAAATATTTCTGTCTGTCCGCCGTACGCCGTACGCCGTACACCGTACGCCGTACGCCGTACGGGCCACTTTTCTTAGTTACCATGAAAGAAAATTGATGAAATTCGGGTTATAGGTTCCGTTCGGCGTCTAGTTGGTCCTCGAAGCTCGACGTTACTGTGAGTCATCTGTAAGGGGTTCAAAATAGGGGTTGAAATTTTCAAAACGCCTATACCATTTTTTTACGTGAATATTTTTACGGTTTTAAATAGTTCTTGAACTTGCGAGTTTTTTAAGACCATCCGGAGCGTCGTACGTCCAGCCGTTCGTTCACAGTAAGGCCCCGAAGTTTGCACCGACAGGCATTTTCGACTCCAGTGTGAATGAAATTGTATACAATTCAAACCAAATCTCGTAACCAGAGACGCGCCCACAATAGGAAATTTGGCGGAGATGAAATCATTGCTAAGGATCACCTGATTATATTGGCGGAGTATGAAGTCGAGTTGGTTGTTCTGTGATATTATTTCATTTGAAAAATGATGGCTCGTTTGGAGTTTGTTGGTAGGTAGTGAAACTTGAACAAACGTTGAAGTATTATTGATGGGTAAATTATTACTACGGTAAATCATTACTCAACGGTAAATTATTACACAACGGTTCATTATACCTTCTACGTAGAAGGGGCTGGAGTTTGTTGGTAGGTACTTTCGCAACTTTTTTCACTCCTCATCAACAATTTCTTTTCAGAACTTCATTATGTGTGTTTCTTTTTGTTAGGTACTGTTTGTCATCGGGAGAATTATTTTAGCAACATTTAACTCGTGATTTAGGTAGGTACCTAGTAACGTGTACGGGGTTAGGTACTAACCCCCGGAGGGTCTGCGATCTACATAATATGTATAGAATAGTACATATCATAAATTATATAGACGGGTTATCTATACATAGAGCTGTGATCTGTAACGGAAGGGTATTCTATACAAAATAATAAACCGTTGTGCAGGGATTTGCAGCGTTTTTAACTCCGGTATCATGAAGTCATGGACTAACAATTAGTCCGAGATTTTCAAACCCTCAGCTCAGCAACCGCCTCTAAACCGGTAAACCGGGGACTACAGGATCAAAGAAGTGAATCGGGAGAGTGCATCGGGATGATTGTTTTGATCCATGGAGTCACGGCTATACAAAATGCTGCAAAATTACTACTAGACGGTTTTTATTTTCCTGTATAGATCACTGCGTAGATCGCTGAATTCCTATTAGCAAAAGACCAAGAATTAGTTGGGTGGTTTTATACCTACTTTTCAACTCACGAAGCACAGACATGACAAAAATGCCACCAGAATCGAAGTTAGTATAAGCTCTCTAACGTACGACAATTACAGTTACATAAATATGAATTTTGCACCTCCTGTAACGCACCAATTCGATCTCACGAACCCGGTTGTTTTTGAAATTGTAATGGTCGGTGGACCTAACAGGACCCTCGACCTTTTCCCAAATTTTCACCTACTTTGGATGATTCGTTTGGTCGTGAACAACAAACGTCCACCTATCAACAAGTACCTAGGTAAATACGACTGTCAAGTCGGGTAGGCCGTATAGCTTCCTCCTATGTAACATGGACGTACATAATTAGTTGGTGGGTCCATTCGGTGGATAGCTGGAGAATTGACGCGTATGGATTTCAGATTGGGAGGTTCAAAAATGACAAGAAAAGTAGAATGGAATAGGAATTGTAGTAACAGGATTAATGATAAGCGTATATAGGATTATTATAAGCATTCATATAAGTGTTTTGAATATTTGCGGTCTCACACCACTTGGAGAATAAGTGTTTCGAAAGTATCGAAGCAAGTTACAATACATTACAAGATTTTATGCTAAAAAAAAATAGTAAAATTGAGACAGAAATCCAAATACATGTCATTTTCTAGGGTAGTTGAGGGATCTACTGGGGTTTCACTTTTGCGCATGCGCAGACGAAAGTTATTGTACTCCATCAATGACTATAATATGCCCCCTCCCCACACCCACCAGACATAGGGTAGTTGTGGGCTGTAGAAGGATTTTACGTTGGCGCATGCGCAGACGAAAGTTACAACACTTTTTCAACGAATTTGACGAAGGATCATATGTGTGCTCCAACTCGCGCCTACCCTCCGAATTTCAACTCACTACGACTATTTTTTCGTGTAGTTGTGGGCGTTACAAGGAACTGGCAAACATCTAGTGTTTTCGCATGCGCATCGAAATGTTACAATCCGAATTTTATGAAATCGATGTGGAACCATCAGGGTACCATTCTGCACCTACCCTCCAACTTTCAGCTCTTTTCGACGATTTCTAGAGTAACTATATGAGCTTTACAAGGAGTTCAGGTTTGCGCATGCGCAGACGGAAGTTACGGTACTTTTTTTAATGAATTTGATATGGGACCATCTGTGGCCAATCCCACACCTACCCTCCGAATTTCAACTCGTTGCGACCATTATTTCGTCGAGTTTCGCCCGGGACAATGAATTGACCAAGACACGGAACCAAATATTATGTTCCTTGATGTCTGCAACATAAAATGCGAATGGAAATTTTCATTTTGGAGGACATCATTTTTTTCGAATCTTACACGAATACAAAGCTTCCATACCTTGGTTACTGACGAAGCAAAATGATCTAACTATCAACATAATCCAAAATAACCATATTTCTTCAAATGAAATTACGTTAAATGAAATAACCATATTTGTTCAAATGAAATTACAACAAACTCGATTTTATAAAGCCATGCGTGATTATAATCAGCTGTATCCTATCAATGATACCTGGGGTGGAGTTGGATAACATATCTACCGTATACTTCACACTCATGTTGACAAACCGAACTTGCGTCATCGAGCAGATAAGAATCAAGAAGTTGAAAAAATTGATTAAGCAAATTATGTGCAGCAACGCGAAGGGGGGCCACCACATTTAAAAGAAAATTATGGGGTCAGGGTATCTGGGTAATGGGTAAAGCCTACTCTGGGGCCATTGGGTAATTTGGATGGAGGAAGGGAGCAGGTGCATTTGGTCAGGTGTAAGAAGGGTGTAAAACAGCCTCCCTACCTCGTTTAGTTGTAATAAACCCATCGTCAACCGACCTGGACTAACCGATTGGTTCAGTGGATAAGTGGGCCACACACGAGCTAATACCTGGGCGCCCGAGCCCGCCACGACGAATCCGTGAAATATGGATGAGGCCTCACACGGACAGTTATCATGTCAGCAGACGGAACTTGTTCGTTGTCTGAACGATATTACCGAGGATTTTCAACGCTGATGATTCCTATTCAAGGACGTCTGGAACTATTCAAAGAATACCAGGTTGTCCTTTCAACACAATATCAGTAATTCTACCCTCAGCAGCTTTGAATTTAATTTATGTCATAGCTGAATAGCATCGAGTCTGAGTGATATTTCGAAGTTTTAGAAACACAAAATTATCTTATAGGTATCGTATAAGAATTTTTACGCTGATTGCAGCATATGAGAGAATATTTTATGAGGCGGGCTGCAGGGCTTCTGCTCATGGTGAAGTTGGTCGGGATTAAGCAGTTCAAGAGGTAAGTAATTAAAAACGGCAAAATTAATAAATTAACTAAAGCACTTGCTTATCATATGTTTATTATTCAGTGGCGGAATCTTGACCAACTACTCAATGAGCACAAGCTCTGCAACCCCATACTTCTTCATCAACTACTCTCAACATTTTCAACTTCACACGCCAAATTGTAAAGAGAGGTCTGCTGAAAAGAATGAAGAACTTGCACACTTTTTTTTTCTGCGGAAATCAACAGGGAATTGATTTTGAAGACGAATGGTGAAAGAAATATTTGTTTCAGACGCGCCAGTGATTGTATAAAAATAAATTAAATTTGAATTTCTGACAGCCTGCCAAAACGCCCCTCAACGCACCTCCACTTGTGCACTTCATGTTACTGACTCGTTGGTTGTGTTTCCGAGACTTTTTGGTGCTGTTCATTCAACTTTTCATGCTGTACTCAGTATTGATGCAACAATAATTCGCAATATTGTAAAAAATACTTAAAGCGAAGGCGTCGTCTTTCAGCTTACCGCCTCTCAGTTCATTTGGCCAGTGCGAGTTCGTGTCAAAAATAAAACTTGGGAATTTTGAAATGAAAGGAGTGAAGGTAACGAGGTTAGCTGTTATTGTGTGAATCAATTACTACAAGTAGGCAATGTAGTTTTCTATAAAATTATTTACCTAAATAACTTTCCAGCAAGAGGAATTGATTCGCTGGTGGGTGCAAAACGCACTGAGTTCTTGTTGAACATTTTTCCGAGTAATCACCATAATTCGTAGGTACAGTTCACCTATATTATTCTACCACAAGCGAATTCTCTTAGCCTATCAGTTCGCCACAATACCTAGGCTGGCCTAATTTCACTAGTTACCTATTATCGAACTATTCCTGATCTAAGTTAGTGTAGAGTAAGGAAAGGGACTTCCCAAAATTGCTGTTAAAAATCCTCAAGAGAGACTAACCTTGACAGATTCTTTCTATCTTCGAACAGTAGGTAGGTACGTTTCACCTACGTACCTACTTACTGTGTATTTTCTATAAAATTCATTATATTTTTCGAAGTCAGCCGTTCATTCTGTTACTTGCAGCTCAGAGTAGTTGGGGGTGGATGGCCTCACAAAAATATGATGGCAGTCAAATGTATGGTACCTTTTGCTGATTAGCAAACGTCAAGTCCTGCGAAATGCTCTATGCTTATAGGTGAGAAAAGCTTCGTTTATAAAATCAGATACGTACATTAAACCTAAAGGATATTTATTTAGTCATTTTGGAGGATACAATTGTTTGACTTTTTGCACACACAGCTTTTAAACCTTCGGTAGGTAATGAAACAAAACAGACGATTAATTTTATCCTACCCGAAATATATCCATCAATGAAAAGCAAAGGTATGACGGAGATTTGATCACCGTCAGGTACCTGTATTAGTAAATATTCATACCTTACTTACATTAAGATGATCTCCGCAAACTTACATATATTTACGGGTGAGTGATATTATAGCCTTTTGTCCTTATCAGGTCAAACAACTTTTTCCGGGTTTGTTGGCCTGTCGGCGCAACAATGAACCATTTTTCGGGCGATTTAGCAGTTGAGTTGGCACAATACAATATTTTTTGTACGTTTGTACGATATTTTTTCGAATAACAACAAAATATGAAGGTCGAACTTTCTGATTTCTGCATCCAATCCGCCCAGCTTTGTTTTTGTTTGGTTGTTGGTTCCATTCTGAACCTGGACGGGTCATTGACCTTAGGCTCATAAACCAACATAAGTTTAGATCTTGTATTATGTATATAGACTCTCTAAAAATCATTATATTTGTTGTAGAAAGTATTTGCTGAATAAAAAAATTGAAAATTGAAAATTGAATTTTTCTTCTTCTTCTTCGTGGTATTTTATTTTTGTTGTACAGTACGGTAATGCGTTGTTGTCACTTCTGTTGTGTAGAAGATGTTGAAGCATCGCCGAAACAACGAAAATGAACCTTGTTACATGGATGTAGCTGTTAGTTGATCAGAACCATGGAAATCGACTTGTCCCCCGGGATTAGAGGACTATGACTTCACACGCTTGTCAACCAATCACATAGCGTTTCGAGCAGCTTCCCCTTCTCCTATTTACAAATTCGATTTTAATTATTACAACAACAGTTCTATCCATATTTGATCACATTTTCGTGAACCGCACATTTCAGTTTCTTAGTTTATTAATACGAATTTAATTTTAATTTATTATTCCTCGTGAATGTTCATGAACACGAAGTTATTGTTTTAGTGTGTTGGACCAATAATCGCGTCGTTCGCTAGTTGTTTTTTCCCTACAGACCGTGACAATTCACACTTAGGTAGTGTATTTTCCAATTATCTTAGGCAGTTATCTTCTTATTCTTCGAAAATGGATACAAAAACTAAAATCAAGTACCTACGAAAAGGCTAAATACACAGTGAAAAAATGGGAGAAAGAGTTCAAATCAATTACTTCAACGACGCCTACCAAGGTATGTATATTGTGGTAGACTAGGACTTAAGTAGGTATGTTGTGTGTACTTATTTATTGTTCCAAAGTCTACCAAGGTAACAGAATCAATGTGATCACTTGTGAGGAAACCAATTTTTGTCCTCATATATCCACCTTTCCACTTTTCTGGACAAATTTGGATCAGTCCATCCACAAATCCTTGCAAAGCTCATAGTTATACGAAAGCATGGTCAAAATGAGCTGAAATGTGATGAATAAGTGCGAGTTGAACCAATATTTTGTACATTTGTATTGGGCATTCCCGTATTATTATAAATAAATAAATAAACCGTAGGTGGTATAGTGTAGAATAAAAAAGGTTTCGTACAGAATTTCAGATGGGTGCAAGTTCCCCATTCGATGTCAGGGATTCAAAGACACCAAAACTATTTTTGTGAGCCGAGTAGATCGGATTTTATGGATCGAATGTATCGTCAACATCTATATTCATTTTATATCTTTCAAATCAATTCGAGTTCTCCTCGCATCGCCTTCAAGATTAGATTGATCAAAAACGTATATGAATGGAAATAAGTGTGTAAGAAAAAAGGTTGCTGTCACTTTGAGAAGTTTAACAATCTACCTAAAAGGTGTAAAAATAAACTATTATTATTAAAAACAGTCATAATGAATAATGCCAAGTGATAGGTTGAAGGCTACTGTGAGTTCCAAGGGGAAGCCGCCAAGGCGGATAGGTTGGAAATTTGCATTTCAGGTTGTAAAATCTGGTTCAAAACCCTTGACTCGTAATCGAAATCGTTCGTGAAGGGCCGCGATGCTTTGAACAACGATTTGCCCTTTCTGAGAGAGAATGCACCTTATGATTCGACGTCATGGGGTTTTGAGGAGTCGGGGGTTGTTGTTTTTGGCGCTTTGACACTTTGTGACGGAGGAATTTGGAGTTACATATTTGGGGTATTGAGGCTGCTGAACCCGGTTTTGTGGCAGACAATTCGGATCTCCAACCCATGCGTATCTCCGTGGATTGTCCCGTCATTTTGGGATTCCCATGGCAGTTCTGATCCCGTTGTAAGGGCGTCTGAATTATATAAATATTTAGAATCTATTATTCCATTATCTCCATCGTATCACAGTAGTCCACCAGACAAGTGACTTTCCACAAAACGAACCTTCGACCAATCACTGGGCGTATGACTGGCGCACCTGTCGTCACGAAGACAAACGCGAAGGTTTGGAGCCTTTTACATCCTCAGCAACTGATGGGTGTCTCACAAAAGGTGGCAGAGGCTTTGTGGACTCAAACAAAACCTAATAATATAGGAGAGCCTCACGGAGAAGCAAGAAACGGAATGAGGAGTGTGATTGTTTCAAAGGATGTTTCGCCCATATGCCCACAAATCACCGCTCAATCGTTCTTTTGTTGTCAATTACATAGCGCAACATTACATTTGTAATCGTCAGGTGGTGTACTACAACAAAAGGAGCCACATCACCTTCGCTTCTGCTCTTCCTTCCCAGTTTTTATCCTGTAAAGACTCGATTAGAGAGGAAATGAAAGAGCCTTGATATGGTCGAGACATGGAACGGGCATTTATTGCTTCTTTTCATTCATAGGGTTAATAGATTGATTGAAGACGAAGAGAAGATGTGCGTGAATAATGAACGTGTCGTACGCAGGCTTGAAAAGTACGTTTGAAACTCGAGGTATTGTTGATAATGGATTACTCTTAACCTGACATCTGGCTCAGCTTCATTGAAGAGAAGGAGCAGTGTGTTATTTCCTAATCACTGGTAAGTACCTCTCTGCATGCGATGTAGGTACATCCCCGCTTTTACTACCGTATTTTTTTCAAAGCATGGTTTGGGGTTGAGGAGCGCCTTCTTTTTCAACAACTGCAACATCCCACATGTACGTAGAAACTTTGTCGTGCATTGTGAACGATAAGTAGATGTAGACAGATGGGTAGCCAATGAGCAACTATCGTGATTTGGGTATTATCTCGCTTTCTTGTTCGTCTTGTCTGTCCAGTATAGATCTTGTAATCGATTTTTCGCCTACTTTCCGATGTCCATTGAGTAAAATTTTGTTCGGTCATCTGTCTTCGATGGCAATACATGAATCAATTATATGAAACATGCATTAATTAATTAACCGATTTCTGCTACCGTAACTCGCTTTCTTGTCTGTCCGCTACAGATTTTGTAATCGATTATTCACCCACTTCCTGATGTCTAGTTGAGCTGAAAACTGGCATAGCCATCTATTGTCGACTATAATAGATTATTCAATCCCAAAAAGCCAAAGCTTGACCTTATTAGCAAATTTTCGAAGTACGATCCGATAAAAAAGTCTTGACTTTCACCAACTGTTATCAATTGATATAAACAATTTTCGACCCCCAAGAAGTCAATTTGATCACCAGTTTAGTGGAAAACATTTTTGATTATTGAAATGGGTTTTTCTGTCTCAAGATAATCTTTTATACCAATTTTGGTCAATTTACATCAGTTATGGTGATTTGAGCCATTTTGACCCACAAAAAAACAAAATTGGCCGCTAAATATTTAAATGTTACCAGCTTTTTATCTTGAGGAAAAAATAATTCTGACTAACGAAATAGTATTTTCCCTCTCAGGTTACCTATAATTACTTTCGGTGATTTTTTGGCCACTTAAATATTTTAGCTATTTTGACCCTCAAATACGCTCTAAAGTAGCTCTAACGTTTTCATACTTATCCTTTCGCTTGATATTTATGTTTATTTGATAGCTCCAGTTTGAACATTCGTTTTCTTGTAGTCAATGTCAGATATCGCCTGGAATGACACAGAACATTATATACCCTACATTGTACATAATTATATTATATATTATATATACGTATTATATAAAATATATAGGTATGTATATGTTTTGTGTTATGTATATATTTATGTATATTTATGCAATATAGGTTGTATAGCGTATATTGTACTATATGTAGTGAAAGGTCATTTCTTCATGCAGTTTCACGTAAAATCCAAATCCGCAATAAAAAATGGGGGTTTCCTTTTGAAAAAAAAAAAATTGGAGTCGAAATTTCAATTTTTTCAACATAATAAGTATACGTTAAGTGTCATTTTTGTTTAGAGATCTGAAATCATGAGGAGTTACAGTTTGAAATTGTTTTCTACTTCGCTTCCTAAGGAAATCAAGCAATTTTTCTTTCTGACAGAGGAAGTGGGGACCGGACGTCTCGTGCGACACCCTGTATAAATATGACTAGACAGTACCTTTACGTAGGCTACGGGATAAAAAAATTAAATCCGACAAAATGTTTGTGCTGGCTTACGAAAGAGCGAATCCGCGAATGGGCGATTTTCTAAAATAAAATGTGTGTCAAATTTGAGTTTCAGAGGTTCATAAATAAGGTGAGAATAGCAGAAATCACCAAAAGTTTATATAAATTCACCAAAAATGGTACTCAGTGACGACACGTCATAGGAATATATCTACTAGTTAAATAATGAAAGAATATTTCACATTAATCTGGGGGTCTTAAGTCGCCAAATCACTATCAAATTGTATGAAGAATCGCAAGTTTTATTGCATGGTGGCTCAAGACGGAAATACTGTTACACAAAATTGCAATTTCAAATTCTGGGGAGGTCAAAAGTCTGTAAAAATTCATGAAATTACCAAACATATTTATATAACCTGACAAAAATGTCGTCGAAACATGATTGGTCAAAAGAGTGTCAAATTTTACGGGTTTGAGTTTTTGGGGTTAATTGCTTTAAAAATTGATAAAAACCACAGAAAAATTGCTTATAAAACAACAAAATTTATAGTTATACTTTCACAATTCGCTCATTTGGTCATGCTGCATGACTTGAACTTCCTATTCGTGCTTTCCATCTGCCTAAAATTAAGGACGCGTTTTTCCAATTTGCCACCTTTACACCGGACGTTTTTGAATGGTTTACGATGCCAACGCCGGGAATGTTATCCGAAGTTTATTCGGTTCATCTCACATTTGACTCAGTTGTTCGTTTAGTTGCTAATTTAACGATGCTGTACCTATTGGTAAGAATTTACCGAGTTAAAAGGAAACGTCGAAATTCTTGTTTGAGGGGCGGAGGCTCACATTAATAGCTAGTAGATATGGGAAGTAGTAGGTGTATATTTCCGGCTGCAATGCATTACTGAACAATAAATGTGTTTGACAGAGTCCGATTCCACGTGTTTCACGTTACCCATTTTTGATACTCTCCCGCCAAACAAAGATAACTGACTTGTTATTCTGAATTCTGTTTATTCAGCCAGTTATTTCTGTAAGGTCGGTGCTCATCGAAAATGCTCTAAGGTTTTGGGAGAACGAGCAATCTCGGGGTGAGTGAGCCGAGGTGCCAGCGGTTTAGCGTAAGGCGTGGCCACTGGAGTTACGAGCCTCTCAACAACTTGCTCCGGATCGGATCAATAAATTCTACACAATATCCAAGTAATTACCGTGGCTTGATATGCAAAAAGAAAAAAAGAAAATCGTATTTAAAATAAAAAATAAAAAATAATTGAAATGGCGCCGTGGGTGATCCTTTCCAAGATGGATCCTTCATTTGGTCGACAAATGCAATTTCAAAACCAATTAAATGATGGTTGTAATTCACGGGATCTCGTGTGAACGCCAGGACATTGAGTGGACATCGAAGATTATAGCCCGTGTCTTAGGCAGCCAATAATTACGGTTCCTCGAAAAATGAACTCTCTCACCACCATTTATCTCGAGGGGCTCAACGATGTTGGGGCGAACGTGGGGAGCTCGCCTCCGCGAGATGATAAAATTGGGTAATTACAGTCGTGAAGGGTAAATTTGCTCGCGTAAAACGTCAATCAATACTGGGGCCCTACGAGTGGAAAACGTCGAACGTGATCGAGAACAGAGATTTTGCGCGAACTCATCTCGGCACAAAGGCACAAAGATGAGGTCATTGAGAAAAAAAAAAACAAAAAAAAAACAGTTCCGGCGTGTAGATTGCCACAGGATACTTTCATGTTCTTAATAGTAGTAGTATGGATACAATTTTTACGGCCCATTCCGGTCAAAATCCGTAAACTTTCATATAAATCTCACTTTCAGCCACTTTCTGACACCACATCATCGTCATTTAGCTAGTAATTCTAGAAAATGATAGACCCATTGACAAATTTTGTTAGCCTTATCAAATGCGATCGAGCTTAGAATCAATAGACATAATTGTGGACATCCTAACGGACATTTTAGTATCAACCGCACCACTGTTGGTTCATTGTTACGGCAGTTACCGTTGAAATATAAAAATCAGAAAACCCGTCATAACTCCCTGATTTTTCCACCTAGCAAGTTTGTTCTCATCTCAAATTAACGAGTTTAACGAGCTGAACAAAACCCAAAAAGAGCGCTATCAAGCGGAAATCGGACTAGAAACTCTTTGTGAGCACTTCTGAACAATATTCCATGGTTTTCTCAAACACCTGTTGGTTTATTATTTTCAATAATGAACCTTTGAAATTGATGATGAGAAAAACCCCCACCCATCAAATATGATGGTTTACGTATGAATACGAATATCGAATAAACAAATTTCCATCCATCCGCCGTCTGCCGTACGCCGTCCGCGGCTTTGTCCTTAGTTCCCATGAACCAAAATTCACGAAATTTGGAGTATGGGTCCCGTTTGGGCTCTAGTTGGTCCTCGGCTCGGCGTTACTGTCACTCAACTCTAAGGTGTGAAAAATAGGGGTTTAAATGTCCAGAGTATCCCTATCTCGGAAAATTTATCTTGAGGTGCCGGTTTTCTGGCATTTTTAAATACTTCGATTTTTTCCTGAGTTTGTGAGACCATCCGGAGCATTCTACGATGTTGCCATACAATTTTCTATTCAGTTTGCCGTAAACAGCAGGGTGTATGCAGGCATCAAGCTGCGTTGAGAGCCCACATCACGGGTCCCCTGCTAGCTGGACGATATAGCGTAATGGTCTGACGAACTGATACGCTAAAGTTCCCGAGATCGAAACCCACCGGGACTTAATATTTTGGTTTATTATTTCCAATAATAAAGATTTGGAATTGACCATGAACAATTTTTACCCCCCCCCCCCCCCCCCTCAAAATTTGATGTTTTACGTTTCAAGGGAAGTAGAATACGAACATCGAATAAAAAAATCTCCGTCCGTCCCCCGTCCGTCGTATGCCGTCCGCGGCTTTTGGTTTATTATTTTCAATAAGGAACCATTGGAATCGAGCATGAAAAAAAAATTCTAACCCCCCTCCCCCAAAATTTGATGGTTCACGTTTCAAGGTATGTAGAATCCGAAAATGCAATAAAAATATTTCTGTCTGTCCGCCGTACACCGTACTGACCACTTTTCTTAGTTACCATGAATAGAAATTGATGAAATTCGGGTTATAGGTTCCGTTCGGGGTCTAGTTGGTCCTCGAAGCTCGACGCTACTGTCAGTCATCTCTAAGGGGTTGAAAATAGGGGTTGAAATTTTCAGAACGCCTATACATTTTTTTTACGTGAATCTTTTTACGGTTTTAAATAGTTCTTGAACTTACGAGTTTTTTAAGACCACCCGGAGCATCGCCCGTCCAGCCGTTCGTTCACAGTAAGGCCCCGAAGTTTGCACCGACAGGCATTTTCGACACCAGGGTGAATGAAATTGTATACATTTAGCCCAAATCCCGTCACCAGGGACGCGCTAATAATTGGGAGTCATCAACAATTTCCCTTCAGAACTTCATTATGTGCGTTTCTTTTTGCCATTTAGTTACTGTTTGTCATCGGCAGAATTATTTTAGCAACATTTAACTCGTGATTTAGGTAGGTACCTAGTAACGAGCACGGGGTCAGGTATTAACCTACGGAGGGTGTGCGATCTATATCATATGTATAGAATTGTACATAATTATGTATATTATTTAAAGGGTTATCTATATGGAGAGCTGTGATCTGTAACAATGGTAAATTATTACACAACGGCAAATTATTACGCAACGGTAAATTATTACACAACGGCAAATTATTACAGAACGGTAAATGATTACACAACGGTAAATTATTACATAACGGTAAACAATTAAAGACTGCCCCCACGCCCCCACCAACAGACAATATTGGATACAACATCCTTGATTATAACCGAATTGTCTGAATTGGCGTGGTGCGCATTGGCATGGTCCGCAATAGCTCAATCAATGGTTTTCTTTTGTTTTTTCAATAAATTCATTATGACTGGCCTAGGCCTTTCCAATCACATGGGATTTCGCGTTGTGGCGCCGGCTTTTGTTTCTGTCCCAACCTCATCCGCCATTTCCAGTGTATTTTCACTCCACATCAACAGTTTCCCTTCATCAATTCATTATTTGCGTTTATTTTTGCCATTTTAGTTACTGTTTGTCATCGACAGAATTATTTTAGCAACATTTAACTCGTGATTTAGGTAGGTACCTAGTAACGAGTACGGGGTTAGGTACTAACCTACGGAGGGTCTGCGATCTATATGATAAGTATGTATACAATAGTACATATATTATATAAAGGGTTTATCTATACAGAGAGCTGTGATCTGTAACAGAAGGATATTCTGTACAAAATAATAAACCATTGTGCAGGGATTTGCAGCGTTTTCATTAGTTCCCGTGAACCAAAATTCACGAAATTTGGTAATATGGGTCCCGTTTGGGCTGTAGTTGGTCGTCGAAGCTCGGCTTTACTGTCACTCAACCCTAAGGTGTGAAAAGTAGGGGTTGAAATGCCCAGAGCCTATCTCGGAAAACTGTATTTTGAGATGTGGGCTTTCTCGCATTTTTAAATAGTTTGATTTTTTCTGAATTGTTGAGACCATCCGGAGCATTCTACGATCTTGCCATAAAATTTGCTATACAATTTGCCGTAAAGAGCAGGGTGTATGCAGGCATCAAGCTGTGTTGAGAGCGCACATCACTGGTCTCCTGTTATCTGGGCGATATAGCGTAGTGGTCTAACTGACGAACTGATACGCTAAAGTTCCCGAGATCGAAACCCTAGAGGAAGGGATTGAATATTTTCTCACTCCACATCAACAATTTCCCTTCAAAACTTCATTATTTGTGTTTGGTTTTGCCATTTTAGCTGCTGTTTGTCATCGACAGAATTATTTTAGCAACATTTAACACGTGACTTTGGTTGGTACCTAGTAACGAGTACGGGGTTAGGTGCTAAGATGCGGAGGGGTCTGTGGTCTACATAATATGTATAGAATAGTACACATATTATATTACATAGACGGGTTATCTATACAGAGAGCAGTGATCTGTAACAGAAGGGTGTTCTATACTAAATAATAAGTCGTTGTGCAGGGATTTGCAGGGCTTTTTTTTACAGTATCGCCATCTTTCTATTCTTACGTTTAAAAAATACAGTATCACGTGTGCCAGCTTCATTTTTGGTCTAAAAAATTCGTTCTTTCGCATAAATGCTCCATTTGGGCCCTAGTTGTGTCCCGAAACTTTGCAGCCTTATCGGAATATTCCCAGGGGTGTTATGAGTGAATATGTGTATACAAATAGGTACTTTTTGTGTTTTAGTAACATATTAGTAACATGAGCTTTTGAGGTATCGTTTTCCATGTTTCCGGGGACGAGAAGACCGAATATGAAGTCAATTTTGACCAAAAAGTGGAGGTTCTACCAAATGTTCAGCTCCCACATTGATTTTCCATCAGTCAAAAACCTTGGAAATCGTCTGAAATCACCAATAATTTGTATAATAACACTAGAAAAAACGCTGCAAAGTCCTTGTCACATGGGTTTATTATTCTATTGGACTTACCTACAGAAATGTTGGCTGTTCATTTATTGTTTCTTTCACGTGAAATAATTCGAAAAGCCATTTCTGAAGGTTTCCACCAATTTTGGCCCCCAAACACGAATAAGGTAGGCTCCTTTTTTTTCTTTTTTTTTTTTTGAAATTATCTTTGACCATTGGTAGTGCCATTTAATCGTCTTGATCCACATGTTGAAACTTTTTCTAGTGTATACAAACTGATTGTGATTTCAGACGATATCCCAGGTTTTTGAATCACGAAAAATCAATTTTGGGAGCTGAACATCTGGTACAACCTCAATTTTCCACTCTTTGGTCAAAATCGACTTCATGTTCGGTCTTCTCGTCCCAAAAACATGGATAACGATACCTCAAAAGCTCATGTTACTAACATGTTACTAAAACACAAAAAGTACCTATTTATACCCATTTTCACTCATAACACCCCTAGGTATATTCCGATCGGGCTGCAAAGTTTCGGGACACAACTAAGGCCCAAATGGAGCCTGTGTGCGAAAAAACGAATTTTTTAGACCGAAAATGAAGCCGGTACACGTGATACGGCGTACGGCGTACGGCGGACGGACATTGCATTTTTGGAATCTACGCACCTTGAAACGGAAAAGAAAAAATTTTGAGGGGGTATTACAACAATTTTTTGCTGAGCGAATACATAGGTGTATTATTCACAGAATAATAAACCAAAATGTGATCATGTGGATACAGACAATTAAATGGCACGCACTACCAATGATCAAAGATAATTTGAAAAAAAAGAAGCCTACCTACACAGGACAGAACTGGTTGAAACCATCAGAAATAGCTATTTCAATTATTTCACACGAAAGAAATAATAAATGAACAGCCAACATTTCTCTACGTATGTCCGCTTTACCGCCTACCCAACTTGGCAGACGTTTTTTCCGTTGTCGTGATTTTTTTTTTTCTCAGGAAAGTGATTCAAGCCTGATTGATAAATGACGTAGGTACCTAATGATGAAAATAATACCACCGCTGGAATGAATATTCAATTTCCAAAATCTACTTAATATTCGGTCTTCTCGCCCTAGAAAACATGGAAAACGATACCTTACAAGCTCATGTTCACTAAAACCTCAAAAATCCCTCGAAACCCCCTATCTTTACACCGACCGTTCTCCCATAACACCCCTGAGTGTATTTCGATCGGGCTGCCGAGCTTCGGGTCACATCTAGGACCCAAATGGTTCTCAGATGGGGACCCAAACTGTGTGCGGAAGGAAGAGGATTTTTGACCAAATTTAACGTAAATTTAAGGCTGAAAAATCGTTAGAACTTCAATTTTCCACTCTTTGGTCAAAATCGACTTCATATTCGGTCTTCTCGTCTAAAAAACGCTGCAAACTCCTTGTCACATGGGTTTATTATTCTATTGGAGTTCTAGAGATTTTTGTTGGCCGTTAAATGTATTGTTTCTTTCATGCGGAATGATTGAAATAGCTATTTCTGATGATTTAAACCAATTTTGGTCCCCAAAACATGAAATAGGGACGCTTTTTTTTTTTTTTAAGATCATCTTTGATCATTGGTAGTGGCATATAATGGTCTTGATTCACCTGTTTACACTTTTTCCAATGTTATTGTACACATGGATGGTGATTTCAGACAGTTTTCCAGATTTTTGACTCATAAAAAACCAATTTTGGGAGCTGAACCTTTGGTAAAACCTCAATTTCCGCGTCTTTGGTCAAAATTGACTTCATATTCGGTCTTCTCGTCCACAAAAAAATGGAAAAAGATACCTCAAAAGCTCATGTTACTAACATGTTGTTAAAACGCAAAAAGTACCTATTTTTATACACTTTTTCACTCATAACACCCCTGGGTATATTCCGATCGGGCTGAAAAGTTTCGGGACACAACTAGGGCCCAAATGGAGCATGTGTGCGAAAGAACGACTTTTTTAGACCGAAAATGAAGCCTGTACACGTGATACGGCGTACCGGGGGCGGAGACAGCGGACGGACATTGCATTTTTGGAATCTACGCACCTTGAAACGGAAAAGAAAAAATTTTGAGGGGGTGTTATAAAAATTTTTTGCTGAGCGAATACATAGGTGTATTATTCACAGAATAATAAACCAAAAACGCTGCAAAGTCCTTGTCAGGGGTCTATTGGACATACCTACAGAGATGTTGGCTGTTTATTTATTGTTTCTCTCATATAAAATAATTGAAATACCTATCTCTGGTGGTTTCCACCAATTTTGGCCCCCAAAACTCGAATAAAGTACGCTCTTTTTTTTTAACACAGAATGTGTTTTAGCCATGGACTAACTAACCAAAAAAGGTAACGAAATTTCGTAACGAAATTTCGTAACGAAATCTGGGACGCTGTTATGAAAAATTTCTAATGATTTTCACGTACAACCGATTTTTTCTTAAATAAATTATCTCTGATCATTGATAGTACCATTTAATCGTCTTGATCCACCTGTTGACACTTTTTCCAGTGTTATTAAACAAATTGATGGTGATTTCAAACGATTTCCCAGGTTTTTGACTCATAAAAAATCAATTTCGGGAGCTGAACATCTGGTAGAACCTCAATTTTCTATTCTTTGGTCAAAATCGACTTCATATTCGGTCTTCTCGTCCCCAAAAACATGAAAAACGATACCTTAAAAGCTCATGTTACCAACATGTTGCTAAAACGCAAAAAGTACCTATTTTTATACACATTTTCACTCATAACACCCCGGGGTATATTCCGATCGGGCTGAAAAGTTTCGGGACACAACTAGGGCCCAAATGGAGCATGTGTGCGAAAGAACGATTTTTTTAGACCGAAAATGAAGCCTGTACACTTGATACGGCGTACGGCGGACGGCGTACGGCGGACGGACATTGCATTTTTGGAATCTACGTACCTTGAAACGGAAAAGAAAAAATTTTGAGGGGGTGTTATAAAAATTTTTTGCTGAGCGATTACATAGGTGTATTATTCACAGAATAATAAACCAAAACATGTTGCTAAAACGCAAAAAGTACCTATTTTTACACACATTTTCACTCATAACATCCCTGGGTATATTCCGATCGGGCTGAAAAGTTTCGGGACACAACTAGGGCCCAAATGGAGCATGTGTGTGAAAGAACGATTTTTTTAGATCGAAAATGAAGCCTGTACACGTGATACGGCGACCGGCGGACGGCGGACGGACATTGCATTTTTGGAATCTACGCACCTTGAAACGGAAAAGAAAAAAGTTTGAGGGGGTGTTATAAAAATTTTTTGCTGAGCGAATACATAGGTGTATTATTCACAGAATAATAAACCAAAACGCTGCAAAGTCCTTGTCACATGGGTTTATTATTCTATTGGAGTTCTAGAGATTTTTGTTGGCTGTTAAATGTATTGTTTCTTTCATGTGGAATGATTGAAATAGCTATTTCTGATGATTTCCACCAATTTTGGCCCCCAAAACATGAAATAGGTACGCTTTTTTTTTTTTTAAGATCATCTTTGATCATTGGTAGTGGCATTTAATGGTCTTGATTTACCTGTTTACACTTTTTCCAATGTTATTGTACACATTGATGGTGATTTCAGACAGTTTTCCAGGTTTTTGACTCATAAAAAACCAATTTTGGGAGCTGAACCTTTGGTAAAACCTCAATTTCCGCGTCTTTGTTCAAAATCGACTTCATATTCGGTCTTCTCGTCCTCAAAAACATGGAAAAAGATACCTCAAAAGCTCATGTTACTAACATGTTGTTAAAACGCAAAAAGTACCTATTTTTATACACATTTTCACTCATAACACCCCTGGGTATATTCCGATCGGGCTGAAAAGTTTCGGGACACAACTAGGGCCCAAATGGAGCATGTGTGCGAAAGAACGACTTTTTTAGACCGAAAATGAAGCCTGTACACGTGATACGGCGTACGGCGGACGGCGGACGGACATTGCATTTTTGGAATCTACGCACCTTGAAACGGAAAAGAAAAATTTTTGAGGGGGTGTTATAAAAATTTTTTGCTGAGCGAATACATAGGTGTATTATTCACAGAATAATAAACCAAAAACATGGAAAACGATGCCTCAGTAGCTCATGTTACTAAAACGCAAAAAATACCTATTTTTATACCTTTATCACTCATAACACCCCTGGGTATATTCCGATCGGGCTGAAAAGTTTCGGGACACAACTAGGGCCCAAGTGGAGCCTGTGTGCGAATGAGTGACTTTTTTAGACTGAAAATGAAGCCGGTATGAGGACGGACATTGCATTTTCCGATCTACGCACCTTGAAACGTAAAAGAAAAAATTTTGAGGGGGGGGGGGGGGGAGTTATTAAATTTCTTTGCGGAGCGAATGCATAGGTGTGTTATTCACAGAATAATTAACCAAAAAATTATGGATTTTCCTAATGCTCTTTTACCGGTACCAGACCGGCAACGTAATTCTCTTGAGTCATATTTTGTTGTAACGCATGTGAGCTACTCCAAAAGGTGTTTTTACTGAAGATATACTAATTTTTTGTCAATATTCTCCTTTTACCATGGAAATAGAAAGTGCCCATACATTAATCGCATTATAAATCTGTGGGAGCCACTTTTTTCTGTCGTCAATATCTCGTGCTACCCCAGCCGGGAATTAGACTTTCATAAATATGCGCAATATGCAGTGGATTAAGAATTTTAATATTATTATTTGTTGCTAATAATGAAGCATAAAGTATGTTCAAGAAAAAAAAACTACCTGTGAAAATTCAAAAACTACCATCATTCTTCATTAGAGATGATATCACGGAACAACCAACTCGATTGCATACAGCTATGCGTGATTATAATCAGGTGTTCCCTGGCAATTATATCTGGGCTGGATTCATACAGTTTGATTCACGATCGTGTTGACGAAGCTTTTTGGTGCACGCGAACGGCTGGACGTACAATGCTCCGGGTGGTCTAAAAAAATTCTCAAGTTCGAGATAAATTTAAAACTGTAAAAAAAACCATACCCTTTTTCGAGCTACGGCGTTCTGAAAATATCAACCCCTATTTTTCACCCCTTAGAGATGACTGACAGCAACACAAAGCTTCGCGGACCAATTAGACCCCAAAAGGTAGGTACCTACAAAGCAAATTTCATTAATTATGGTTCGTGGTAACTACGGAAAAACCGAATTGTTGTCCGGCGTACGGCGGACGGACAGAAATTGTCTGTTCCATTTTCGGATTCTACGTACTACGAACAAAACCGTCAAATATTGAGGGGTCCCCCCCCCCCTTTTTCAAAAAAGAAGTCAAAAAGACGGTGCCGGTCACCAACCGGAGAAGCAGTTCCGTAAATTGCCATTGTGGGGCAGGGATCGGTATTGCAGTATTAGGACTTACCTGATAATTTAGCGGAGCATTCACCCCACCATACCTTTCACAGCTTGCCGTTCACAGCTCGGGGTTGGAATGCTAAGGGCTAGACGTCAAAATTCGTAATTTTTCAAGTTTCAGTACTAATTTCATCTGCCATTTCCACCCAACTGCTCGAAATTCTTTTAAATAACGAGCAAGTTTTAGTTCTGCCATCGTAATATTAGCGAGGGGGGGAGGGGGGCTGAAATGGATTAATACCAAAAATGTTGACCGTATTGCAATCGCAAATTTTCTCTTCCAATATAATTTGCGTTTGTAGGAACGTTGAGTAACAGCTCTCCCTCTCCCTCTCCCTCTCCCTCTCCCTCTCCCTCTCCCTCTCCCTCTCCCTCTCCCTCTCCCTCTCCCTCTCCCTCTCCCTCTCCCTCTCCCTCTCCCTCGCCCTCTCCCTCTCCCTCTCCCTCTCCCTCTCCCTCTCCCTCTCCCTCTCTCTCTCCCCCTCCCCCTCCCCCTCACCCTCACACTCATACCTTTCTGGTCGCTGTCAGAGTACCAGTGCTCCTGATGGTTCGCTTTCCTCATGGCAAGATGTGAGAATTGGTATCCCCCAGGGCTCCGTGCTGTCAGGATTGTTGTTCACCATTTTCGTTAACTCCCTTGCTGAAACCCTACTCTATTGCAGCCATATGCAGTATGCTGATGATTTGCAACTGTACCTGTCATGCAACGTAGCTGACCTGGACGACTGTATAGGGAAAGTGAATGCTGATCTAGCTAGTCTCCATGGATGGTGCTGCAAACACGGGATGTCCATTAATGCGCTAAAAAGTAAAGCAATGATAATAGGCAATGCAAAGTTAATCCGCAGAATCGATAAGTGCGACATTTTTCCCATTAAAATAGGCGACCCACCACTGGAAATGGTTAGGGAGTTCAAGAATTTGGGTGTGATGGTCTCGGAGTCTTTGGGCTGGGACTCTCAGGTTGACTATATCTGCCGGAAGGTATATGGGGGGTTGTACCAATTGCGTAGGGCGGCTTTCGACTTTCCGAAGCATGTGAGGAAGCAACTTGCGCAGACTCTAGTAATACCGTATTTTGACTATGCTTCGCTTGCGTATTGTGACCTCACCAGCGAGTTAGCGACTAAACTGCAGAGAGCGTTAAATTGCGTGGTCCGGTTCGTGTGTAGACTTAAGCTCGATGACCATGTCACACCGTCTTTCCTAGAACTTGGATGGCTGAAAATATCCGAGAGAAAGAAGCTAGCGGTGGCTACAATGTTATTTAAGATCCTGAAATTCCGGAAACCTGCGTACCTCTATAAAGAGTTCAGGCATCTCTCTGCAGTGCATTCGGTGGGCACTCGAAACGCTCCTACTACTCTCCAGATCCCGAGGCATAACACCGTTCTTTTTGGAAGGTCGTTTCTATTGCAAGCAATAAATATTTACAATGTAGATACAGAAATTTTTGATTTGAATAAAAGTGTGTCCTATTTTCGGAATTCCCTGAAAGCAAGATTAGTGAACTCCTATGTACAGGAAGAAGTACCATTGGATCATTTGAATTTGTAGAAGGATATATTATATTAGTTAGATTTATTAGATGGATGTAGGAGAACGCCTTAGAAGTAAGTTAAGAAGTATAGTTTCAGTTGTGTTTTATTTTTGCATCTCAAATAGTTTTTCTGTTTTATATTAGTTTTTGATAATTTTTTGGCTAATAACGATTGTACGAGGTTGTTATGACCAATTTGTTCCAGGGAAGATGGAAGAGAGGACCATGTGGTCCTAATCTCTCCCTGGTTGTGTAAATAAAATCCGTCAATCAATCAATCAATCTCTCTCTCTATCTCTCTATCACTCTCTCTCACTCTCTCTCTCTCTGGGGCTGTATTGCCCTAATTGTACACACTTTTTTCAATGAAAGTATTCTATTCTATTCTATTATATTCTATTCTCTCTCTCTCTCTCACACTCACACTCCCCCATACCTACCCAACCCTCTCTGAACAACCAACGCATCGTTTTCCCCTGACAACTTCGAAAATGCGAAAAAAAGGGGAATAGAAAGAGAAAAAAAATCAAAGATTAAAAAAGTGAAAAGAAAAAAAAACGAGGCCGCGAGGTTTTGCAATAATCCCATTCAATATCAAACCCCTCTCTTCATATTCTGGGAGTATTGAATATTTAGAGGACTCGCGGGACTCAATCGGAAACGAGGGATTTATCGACGGAATACAGGAAATTCCACGAGGGATGAAGGAGCGAGAGAGAGACGAAGAACGATGGAGAGGGAGATACTCCCCTTCACCGAGTCTGTCTCATTTGCAATTCTGAAACAAAGCCCAACCCCCCTTCACCAGGAGAGTTCCCGATTTTTTTTTTTCTTCTTTTTATTTACATTTCTTTTTTCTTTATTCCTTTGGCTCGATGGATTTTTTCGGGAGTCGTATCCACCGACAATATACCAGATAACTTGTTATCGCTGAATGGAAACGCTCATCCCCTCCCTCAACCACCCTCGACCCCACCAACTGCTGTGGTAAAAAAAAAGACCTTGTGAATTTCCGATGTTCGGATGGCGGGTTTGGTCGATTAAATCGGAAGTCAAATGTTAGGTAGCATAGGTACAGTCGATGTAGTAAAGAATTACAAGGAACATAGCCAAATAACTGACGGGCTGCCATGATTGTAAAATTAGGTAACAACTACTTGCCACTTATTATTTGGAAAACGGATCATTTGATTTGGGAAATCGCTCATATTTCAAAAATCGTTATTTTAAGTAAGAATTTTGCAGTTCTCTAAAAGGATTTTCAAACATGTTCAATTTTAGCACATTTTTCACCTATTTCTCCTCAAAAATGTGCATGAGTTCGAAATAACCTTCACGAATTACTCTTAACAAAGTCTCTCGTAAGTCAAAACATCTATGTGGTCTAGAGTAATCCATGGATTACATGCTCGGTCTTGGTATACTATGGGTGGAATTAGCTGCCCGTGTTCATAATAGTTGCCTGGTATTTCGCACAATATTTTCTAGGATAGTTAAAAAGAGAGGATTTTTTCAATTAACAATCCGGGCCATTGGGAAAATTAGGAAGTGACATTCGCAGTTAACAAGTAAATGTAATACCCATGGCCAATACTTACCCTCGTGCTCCCCCCCAGGAAAGCTCTAAATCGCGTACCGGAACAGGCCCCGGAATTACAGTTTCATAAAAATGCGAGGATTCAATAATTCAATAATTAATTATTTGTTGTTATTCATGAGCATGAGGCAAAATTATAAACCGTTATGTAACAAACCGTTGTGTAATAATTGACCTGTATTGATGCCCCTTCTGCGTAGATCATTGTTTTCTGTGGTTGATACCTACCCTCTAGCTCCCTCTAGGAAAGCCCTAAATGGAATACTGGAGCCGGCCCGGGAATTACAGTTTGGTAAAAACGCGCGGGATTCAATAATTCAATCATTAATATTATTTGTTGTTATTCACGAAAGCATAAAATTTGTTCAAGCTGCAAAAGTACTTATCAATCGAAAAGAGCCATCGTTTTTCAAACGAAACAATCCCTACTATATTATAAAAATGGATCTCTGTGAGTGAGTGAGTCTGTGTGTCTTTCTATGCACGGCCAAACGGCTCGACGGATATCGACCAAATTTGGCACGAATATCCGGTAGGCTCCCAAGTTGTGCAACGTCGCATTTTTAATTCCCTGACCATAGCGGAACTATGGTCGACCATGGTCAACTTCGTTAATTGAAATGGTAACCCCTATTTTTTATCGCGTATTCGTAATCTACGTGAAATTCTATCTACGATCGACCCATCGGACTACCCCCGCGGTCGACCATAGCGCATCCATGGGCCCCTCCATGGTCGAATCCCGAATTGCTCAACGGATATCGACCAAATTTGGCACGAATATCCAGTAGGCTCCCAAGTTGTGCAACGTCGCATTTTTAATTCCCTGACCATAGCGGAACTATGGTCGACCATGGTCAACTTCGTTAATTGAAATGGTAACCCCTATTTTTTATCGCGTATTCGTAATCTACGTGAAATTCTATCTACGATCGACCCTTCGGACTACCCCCGCGGTCGACCATAGCGCATCCATGGGCCCCTCCATGGTCGAATCCCGAATTGCTCAACGGATATCGACCAAATTTGGCACCAATATCCGGTAGCCTCCCAAGTTGAACGTAGGCGCATTTTTAATTCCCTGACCATAGCGGAACTATGGTCGACCATGGTCAACTCCTGAATGGCTTGAAGGATTTTGATAAAATTGGGCACAAATACCCGGTAGGCTATGGGATTTTTCCGTCGTTTGTTGGTTCCACGATACTGCGTACAGCGAATCTCGGATAGCGAGCGAAGCGAGCGGTCAGGCTAGTACCACAGAAAAACCAACTCGACTTCATACAGCCATCTGTGATTATAATCAGGTGCTCCCTAGCGATGATATCTGGGCCGGATTTATACCGTTTGATTCACGATCATGTTGACGAAGCTTTTCGGTGCAAACGAACGGCTGGTCGTACAATGCTCCGGGTCGTCTCAAAAAATTCTTTGGTTCAAGATCAATTTAAAAGCGTTAAAAAACCATACCCTTCTATTAAAAGTTCTCTAGGTACGGCTTTGTAAGAATTGCAACACCTGTTTTTCACCTCTTTGAGATTGCTGACAGTAACGCCGGGCGTCGTGGACCAACTAGACCCGAAACGGGACCTACAAACCAAATGTCATTAATTTTGGTTCATGGTAACTAAGAAAAGTGGTAAGTACTGGCGTACGGCAGACAGAGAGAAATTTTTATTGCATTTTCGGATTCTACATACCTTGAAACGTAACCCATCAAATTTTGAGGGGGAGTTAGTGTTTTTTATTGCTCTATTCGAAAGGTTCATTACTGAAAATGATAAACCAAAAGGAAATTGCAGCAGCTTTAAGTAGTTGAGTGTGTGTACGGCATTGCTGCGAACCGCCAGAAGTCACGATCGAATGGTCAAATTAGCTCAGGTTTTGAAGGTTCGGGGTTAGAACCTTGTTGGTCCCATATGAATTTCGTCGCATTTTGATTATTGATAGAGATTGCGCATGCACAAACGTGAAAAACGTTGAACCCACATAACTCACACCCCAATGGTCCAAATACGCTCAAAATTTGTTTTGTAGTTCAGTGACATTCGCATCGGTAGTAGCAACTGCACATGCGCAAACTGAAAACCTTCGAATCGCCATAACCCACAACCCATTGGTCCACATTGGTTCAAATTTTGAAGGTAGTTCAGGATTAGGTCCTATTTTGTCCCATATGAATTTTGTCCTGTTCGCATCAGAAGTAGCGACTGCAGATGTGCAAACGTTATGACCGTTGAACCGCCAAAACTCACAACCAAACAATCTTTCTTCAATCTGGTCCAATATTATCTGATGTTCCATATATTTATATCATTTTTCAAACCTTGTTAACTGCGAATGTCACTTCCTAATTTTCCCAATGGCCCGGATTGTTAATTGAAAAACTCCTCTCTTTTTAACTATCCTAGAAAATATTGTGCAAAATACCAGGCAACTATTATGAACACGGGCAGCTAATTCCACCCATCATATACCAAGACCGAGCATGTAATGGGTAACTGTAAATAATAAACCGTTGTGTAATAATTTGCAGCTTTTTTTTCTATGGATTCGTGTTCAGCGTTGTGAAATATGGGAAAGTTCGCTTTTTTCCCCTCAAAATAATGAAAATTAATGTAACTTGTGTATACGGTTCCGGCCTCTTCGAACTTGGTTAGATATTTTTGGCTTCGAAGCTCGATTTCTAATTGCCAAAGGAAGCTCATGCAGAAAACTCAGGGTTCATTATTATGCGAATAACTACCGATGATGACGAACCAGTCAGAGACCAAAAACATTCTTACTGTTATTACAGTCCCTTATCAGAATTAAATCAAATTATTTTAGCCGTCTTGAAGGAAAAGTCGAAAAATTGAGCTAAAAACTGAATAATAACTTTACTTACTCAACCTTAGGGTAAGTACTCAGCCACCTTATCACCTGAAAATGGGTAGAGAAAGTAGTTTGATCTAGCACCGGAGGTTTGATGTAGAAACTAACTCTGAAATCAATATTAGTTAAAACTGGTAGTTAATATATATATATATATAAAATCACTTATAGTGCTATAGAATGCTGAATCAAGGCAGAAGTAATCAATCATCAAACAATTTTTTACTAAACGCAAGTAAGCCGAATTAGTGGTTTGGCGGGTTAAATAACGTGGAATTCGGGTAAAAGTGCTAGAATCACCAAAAATTAGTTTAAATGAAAAAAACTAGTAGAAAATGATGAGGTAAAAACAAGTAATATTTTTCGAATGAATTTGGTACAATTCGAGTTTTTCGAGTGTTGATTGTTAAAAATCTTCAGCAACTAACTTGACTAGAATTCCATAACCTCGACACTACACATTAATGACAATGAAATTATGGTCATAGTGTATGACTCTCACCTCCCAAGCGTTTCAAGGACTTCACACGTGCATAAGCACTGACGAAAGTTACGATCGGAATCCGATGAAATTGATACCATTTGGACACCAACCCAACTTCTTCTTGTACTGCCGTCTCCGTCATCGAGGGTGCCATCCATAAGCGCCAGGTCGGTTTAATCCCTTCTTTATTACCGTCCATAAGCGCCAGGTTTGCTCTAATAGCTCATAAGTGGACCATCCATAAGCGCCAGGTCCTGGGCCGAGGCACATTTCGGTCGAGTTTCACAAGCGCCAGTAGGAGGGAAAGTGGGAAGAAAGTAGGGAGAAAAGGGAAACATTGCGAACGAGTCATGAGGGCAAAGATGAGCGAACACAAGCAAGTTTGATAATGAGCCTGAGGTCAGTCATTCGGTAGAATCCGCAACAGCACAATATGTTCCGTGTCACTTTCACTAACAAAGGCGTTCGGAGTTTAATCGTGGATAATTTTTTTTACCGCCAGTTCCGGGTATTCGCAGACGGTCGTGTGAAATTTCGGTGTACAAACAAGCATTGTTCGGCATTCGTTATATTGAACGCGAATATTAACATGATTTTAGAACGTAGTGTGAGTGTTCACAACCACAGTGAAAATTCGGATAGGTACGTCGAGAGGCACGAGGTTCGGAGTGCGTGTAAACGAAAGGCTGACGATTGTCTGAGTGAAAGGCCATCAAAAATAATCCGAACAGAACTGCAATCCACGTCCAACTGTACGTCGTTATTACAACAAGACTTGGTCGCAGTACGCCAAGCAATGTACAGGGTGAAAAGGAAATCCCTTCCGATTAATCCGACCTCACGTATAGAAGCAATACGTCAGTTGACAGTGAGCACGGTAAACACAAATTTGGGTGAGCCTTTTGTTCATGTTCACCCCGAAAGGGAAATTGTTGTGCTTACTACCAAAACAAATTTGGCGTATATGTGTAACCAAGAAGTGCTTTTAGGTGACGGAACGTTTTATGCATGCCCGAAATTCTTTAGCCAGTTGTACACTATCCACGCCTGTGCCAACCAATGTTACGTACAACTCGCGTATGCTTTTCTACCAGACAAAACAGCTGAATGCTATGCCACCTTATGGAACTTCCTAGTCAGTTTATGTGCACAGTACGGTTTTACCTTACTACCATCCGTGGGACTTTTTGACTTCGAATTGGCTGCACACCAAGGGTTTCTACTCGTGTTCCCAGCCTCCGACATTTCTTGTTGCTTTTTTCATTTCGGGCAAGCGTTGTATCGAAAAATTCAATCCCTGGGACTTGGGCCCGACTACACCGATCACACTGACGTTGGCAAGTTCCTGAAAATGTTTTTCGGCCTAGCATATCTACCACCGTCCGAAGTAGAGAATGGTTTTTTGGACATAATATCCTCGGTTCCGGGCGATTCACGAGTAGGGGACTTTTTGGAGTACCTATGCGAAACATATATAGGATCTCGTAGCCGATTCCCACCTCACTTGTGGGCTGATTCCCCGGATCGTTCTTCACCCAAGACAACGAATGGACCCGAAAGTTTCCACCGTCATCTCAAAGGACAATTTTATTCACCTCACGGGTCCGTACATTTGGTGATTGACGTATTGATCAAGTGCCAGGCGGAAACTTATATTAAAATCAATGAACATTCGATGGGGAGAGGACCGAGAAGGAAACAGCGTGAATCGAACGACAAGGTATTGGTACTTTGGGATCAGTATTGTAATCAACAAATATCGCGACTACAATACTTGCGGCGGGTGGGTATGCTAAAACAAGCAGTTGACATTAAAAAACAAAACAAACAATGAAATGTGCGCCGGGAAGTGACGTGTTGTGATGTGTCACGACTATAGAACAAGTAGACTATTTATATTGAATACGACGATGCCGATGCTGAATCCGAATCTGATGTCAAAAATGAGAAACCTATACCTTCTACGTGAACCATCTATTCAGGTGAGTCCGAAAAATTTCCCTTTTTCCCTCTTTTCCCTGTTTTCTGTTGTATGGCGCTTATGAACGCTGGCGCTTTTGTATAGTAGGGGATTAAGGGCCGATGAAGAACTTGGCGCTTATGATCGCACCCCGGATTAGGGATTTTCGGGATTGTGGCGCTTTCGTATGGTTTTTGACCCCTCCTGGCGCTTTCGTATGTCACTGGTCATCGAAGGTTAGTCACTGCCAACCCAAATACACCCTCAAAATTTCAGCTCATACCGTCCTTTTTTCGGTGATTATGGGCCAGGGGCGCCATTTAAGGGCCCCCCCCCCCCCCAAGGAATTGATAAATAATGAAAATGACTACTGGAGTTATCTAGGATATCATAGCCTTCTTTTAAAAAGTTATTCTTTTAAAAAGGAATATTTTGAATGAATATTATTGGAATGTAGCAATGCTAATTTAATGAATTGAAAAAGGGTACTTTGATTTTGTTTGTATTTATTATTTTATTGAAACTTTAAATACCTATGTAAAAGGAAGCATAAAATTAGCCTACATCTAAATGTAATATTAATTTAAACAAATTTGCGGGGGAAAAAACCCTGGACCCCCTTTCCTTAGTAGATATATCATACCCCCCATACCCCCTGGTGTTTACCCCCCCCCAACAGTTTGGTGAAATGGCGCCCCTGTTATGGGCGCTTCATGGATGTCAAGTTTGCATATGGGCAGATGAAAGATACCTTCTGATGGTGATGAAACATATCGGAGTATCAATCCGTACTAATCCTCCAAATCACCAAATCCTTTAGACCACCTTTTCCGGGTATTTGTGGGCTGGCGTACATTCCCAAACACAAATACATGCTTGAATATCTGAAGGAGCTACAATTCGAGATTTTTATCATCAGATTCGTGTTTGGGATGTTCGAAAATCGAGGGAAACGTGCTTCACCGATTGATGTAGAGAAGTTTGTCTAATAGGTGTTTGTCTGACACACTTCTGGTGCGCCGCCTAGCCTATAAGTTGCCCAAATAATGTACTAGCCTAAGGACATTAATGAAAAAATAATGTGTTCTTGTTTTAGTCAGGGGTCAAAATTTATATCGTGAGGGGTTTTTACCAATACAGCTTGTAGATACAGGAAGAACAAAGCGAAGACAGCACGGAGCAATAGGGCGCACTCACTTCACGAAATTAACAATCCCAGCATGTTAACGTCGGGAGGGAGAAGGTCCAATTGAAGACGTCAGTCATGGTTAACCGAGATTAGAGTGTTACAATTAAGTGGTAATTCAGACCGCCCTGGCCGTCGCAGTGAATCACGTTTTACAATCGTGCGTAATCGTCAGTTTGGTTGGGAGCATCTTTAATGAGGATCTCCCAACTTGAGCTCTCTGTGAATGGAAAGTCTTTCCTCCGATCTGTGGTAGGTAGAGGTTTTTTTTTTCTTCAACAGCTAATAAGCACGTTAGGGCATTTCAGCTAAAGATAACAAGCGAGTTAGAGTTTTGATGGATGGCTTCGACTCACCTAGATCGCCTGTAGGTAAGTACTTACGTCATATAACTACGTGGGTACCTACGTCCTCAGTACCTTCTGCATCCCCTTCACACAATTAACTGTTGTGCGGATGTTAAAGTCGGGATTTGATGAAACTCATGAGGGTTCACTTGCGAGCAGATCCAAATTTCATCACCGGCGGGAAGAGGGCAACTAATTTCAAGGTTCGAGCAGGTCTCCTTGGCCTTCAGGAACTTCTGCTCCTCCCGACCCCGAATTGTCTTCTTTGTGGACCCCCAGGCAGCATAATAATAATACAATACAGGAAAGGTTTTGTCTGAGTTTTGTTGTGAGAGTAGCGACGAAATGAAGAAAATGTAAATTATATCAGATATAACAAGCCCTTGTTTTCAGGAAAGAATAATATTTCGTTCAAATGTTTAGAGATGAGGCGATCAAAATGGAGTTCAACTGACAAGAAAAGATTTGATATCAACAGGAAAATGTTCAATTTGAGCTCAAAATACTGTAACTGCTCATACTACACTCGAAATGCACTGAACGCACGTGTATGTGAGATACGAGTATTTAGGGGCGACGGGACGTGAGCTGTGCCGTGATCCTCCTTCCTCACTTGTAAAATGTAACCACAGTGACAAGTAGTGCGGGGGTGTGAGGGGTCACGGAGTGCGAACGGCTGGGCGTGGTCTCGCGGCTGGTTAGATTGGTTCGCCGCTAGTTCCTTCGTTACCATAATGGCCTTTGTCATCACTTCCAATAATGAATGTCCTTATTAATTATTAATGAGTTACCAGAGGGTCTATAATTAGTGATACAAGGAGCGGGCGGGCACGCAATGGTAGCTGCTACGGGAGCTATGGCCATCTTGGTACTTCCACCCGCAACCTTCTTCGCTCCGCTGGAAAATCGAAGTTTTCCGGTGCGACGGAACAAAGCGGTCATTTCAACGTTGTTCTTCGTCAACACTTCGCTGGAGTGGAATCGAAAACGGCTGATGGTTGACCCCGAACAACCTTGCGCCGGGTGGACCTTGGCCCAAGTATTCACTAAAAGAGGTACCTAGTGAAAATAGAATATCTATTTCGAAAATCTCCTGGGAGAGATACTCCCCCTCGGGAGACAGTCTCTTCCAGTGTCTCCCACGTTCGTCTATTTTACTGAATAGCTCTCAACCCGTCCCTACTTAGACATTTTGCTTCCGAGTCTGCGAAGCAGCGGAAGCCTTGTGTTCACTTTCGTGAGCCAAAAAATTTTGGTCTTCAGAAATCAAAATTTCCACTTGCATTTTGCGTTTCAAAGCCTACTGAACAAATTTGGTTCCGTGTCTGTCGGTCTGTGGGTCTGTGAGTCTGTGAGTCTGTGAATCTGTGAGTCTGTGAGTCTGTGAGTCTGTGAGTCTGTCTGTCCGCATTTCCTTGTTACAGCCATAACTTCCACGATTTTGAATTGATTCAGCTCAAATTTTGAGGGATAGTGCGGATAAGGCCCCTTGAGGTCCCATACAAATTTCAACATGATTGATCCAGCGGTACGGCCTGCGCATGCGCTAACGTTAAATTCAACAAACACGCATAACTTTCACAATTTTGATTCAATTTTGCTCAAATTTTCAAGGGTTGTTTGGACAAGGCCTAGTGAGTTCCAGTATGAATTTCAGCATGATCGGACCCTCGGTGCACTCTGCGCATGCGCTGGCGTGAAATAGATTCAATTTCCTTGTTACAGCCGTAGTAACCAAAGATTTCACCCGATTTCAATGTAATTCTCAGGGATTAAGCGGGTAGGGCCCATTGAGGTCCCATACAAATTTCAACATGATAGAGCCAGCGGTTCGCCCTGCGCATGCGCTAACGTGAAATTCTTCAAACACGCATAACTTTCGCAATTATGTATAATGGACGTAATGTTATGTAATATGTATATTTCATGTAATGTAATGTAATGTTATGTAATATGTATATTTCACGTTATGTAATGTAATGTAATGTAATGTTATTTTGCTTCCGAGTCTGTTCTATTTTATAATGGGTCACTCTGATTGTGACGAGGAAGCTCCTGTGCCATCACCTTGGCAGTGTATTTACTCATGAATCGATAATATGTATATATTTTTAATAAACAGTCGACTTAACTTTAAGATATGAAAAAACATAGCATCAAAATGACCGATATGGTAGTTGATGAACGAAGGATGATGCACGATATCACTATCAAACAAACGAGAAGTGAGAAAGGGACTCTTTTTCAAGAAAAGACACCCAATTAGGTGTCTCTCTGAAAGAGATCGAAAATGCCAAGATGGCCGACAACTCTCTCTTTTAGAAGTTACTATATAACCCTGTCATGGATAGCATACAAATCTCTTCTGCCAAAATACAGAGTCGGACCGAAAATGGATGTCTCTTTTGCTTAGTGAATAGGCCCCCAGAATTTCGGTTTGGCCTGCCTGCTCTCATTCGCTTAGCTAAGAAAAGGATGGGTCTCGCATATCCATGGGAGAGATTACCACTTCGGTAACGTACGTTTTGGAAAAATCAGGTGTAGAATAAGGGAAATAATACCCCACAGTAGTAGATGTTGTACTGCCGTGCTTAGGCAGAACGTTGTATTTTCCATTATGCATGTTCAGCGAACTTTAAGGAAATAAGCTACTGTAATGAGTCCAAAATATTTAATAGGTACATAAACTTTCGACAATTGGTCAATTCTATTCCGTTCCAGAACATTCAGAATTCATCCCTGGACTTTACCATTTTTCATATACCTACCTACATAATGATAACGGCAAACTATGAAGTCGGACGTTGTTCCGCTGATGCAACCCGGCAATGCATGTAACACAGCTCTTTTGTACTTTGCCTTGGCATTGTATACGATACCTGATTGTAACAGGATAAGTAGTCATGTTTCTATTAACAAACTTACAAAATATTCTCACAAAAGTGGTTTGATTTCAAGTTTTGGGTGTCAAAATTCCCAGAAAGTCAGTAATTATGGCTAAAGCCACCAAATATTGATATCATTTATCCAAATCGGTACAATGGAGACTTAGAATAAAAGGACAATTTCGATGTTTTCAGGATGAAGTGGGCCAATCTCGAGTACTTGAGCCTCATAAATCGCTAATCGTCAAAAATGAACAAATAGCGCTAGCTACGAGTATAAAGGGACTCCAAGTACTTCATTACTTCGAAAATTCGCTCACATGGTCATGATGCATGACTGGGACTTTGAGATAAGGATATGATCTAGAAGCACGTTTTGGTGCTTGGTTGGAACGTCAAATCTGTGAAGGCTTTAAAAATTGCTTTGTCCTACTTACATCTTGCGAAGTTTCACGCTCATTCAATGCTGTGAGAGATTGAAGGTCTCAAAAATGCTATTAGTGTGAGGGACTGCGTAGGTAGGACAATTCTTTCTAGTGAAACACTTGGTTAAATCGTTATAAGGTCTAAATAGGTAATATTATAGGAAGGATCAACGATGATAGTACTCAATGTGGATGCTTTCGCCCAGGAGTAATGAGCAATAAACCGATATATAGCGACCTATGGGGGGTCTTAATATCTACTCAGACAAGCTGCCCTAATTATATATATGTGACTAAATGGAATAAAATTGAAAGTTTTCATCCAGACATCGGTTTTCACTAAAAAGATGAGAGAATATATTCAAGAGTGAGATTGAAATTCGGACTCCTCTGCTTGGAACAGAAACAGAGGCAAACATTTCCTCAATTAATCTAGTTGTTCTCTCAACTTAAAAAGTGCCGCTCTACTGTCATAAGGAACAGAATAGTACAGAATAGTAGTTGTATGTACAACCGACGCCCTCGTAGCAGTGAACTTGTGGTGTAATCCTCGTGTGTGTATCTCATCGTGTTAGTGTTGTTGACAGGGTCTTCCATCACGTGTTCATGGACCTGCCCACTGTTGTAGCAGTGAGAACTAATAGTGAAACCGTTAAGACTGTACGTTGCGAGGTGTCACTGGTCAGACGGGATGCCAGAAGGAAGCAAAGTGACAAGAATGGCGGCTAACTTAGTTTCTCAGCTTTGGCAGGAGCGATATCCGATAAGGACCGGTGACGGGGCCCCAAGTGAAAATTGCCATAACGCAGGTGTGGTATACTGATCGCAAAATGTGCATAAAATAACTTGTCAGTTGAAGTCGGCATTATATCTGATTACCTGAAGAAGCGTCGACGGCTCATTCCCCCTGGGACCTAGAACTTTTGATGTAATCCTATTGGTATATTTGTTGATGTTGACAGAATCTTGAATCATATTGTTCGCATATAGCAGTGAGAACTGAAGGTTCCATCACCATCGAGATTGATAAGGTGCCAGAGGGATGCAAGCGGACGTGAATGGCGGCTTCCTTGGTTTCTCAGCTTTGGCAGGAGCGATATCCGATCGCGGACCGTCGACAAAGTGCCGACAGAAAACCGAGTCTGGGAAACCTTCCCGAGATGCCCGTCAAGTAGTGGCCGAACTTGAAAAGAACTGGGGGGACCCCGAAGTTGAGGGCACTCGGCGGTTCGGCTGTTCTGATCCTGGGAAGAAGGAGCTGGCTTCCGGGGTACTGGCGCATCTCAAGAGCATGTTCACACCCGGCGAGGACAATATCACTAACATAAAGACGCAAAGGGTCCAAAAGACCCACCGATTTCTATAGAAGCGTGCTCCAGTCCCCGACAACATCATACCGGCAATTAAACAAGGAGAATCAGGAGGGAAAAAAAGTAAAATAAGGGAAGGAGGTGGGGGGAATTCTATAATACATAATAAGCCCTCTTTCTCTCTCTCTGGCCCACTCTCTCCTTCCTCTAGCGTTCATGTAAAGGAAAGGGGTTCCTATTCTTAGCTGGCCTAACAATTCCAAACAATCGGCGCTCTGATGGACGGACAATATCAAAGGATTACAACCGGCCTGTTGGGATTTTTTTTTCTTCTCCCCAGTTTTATTTTTTTTTTTTTTGGAAGAACAAAATCAACCTGCTGATTTATGAATGAATGTGCAACGACCACTCGGATTTTGATCAAATTCATGGGGGCCAGCCGTCAAATACCTTAAACATTTCGGCTCGATCGGAGTGCAATTTAGAAATGATGATCAGAACTGCGTACTACAGACAGACAGGGAACATAGCTTGGGAACATAGCTTCATTGATGTCTGAAATGCGGAATACACGTCCGAATTTTGATTTTTGAGGACATGCAGTTGTTTTGGCGTTTACACATAGACAAGGTTATCTTTGGTTATGAGCAAAAAGGTCATCAAATCATGCCTGGAATAATACATGGTTTCTGGCTTGATGATGTATTTGTTCCCCCCAGTCTATGATTTTTCTACCATTTCCTCTGTTATTCCGTTTCCTGCCAGAGCTTCAATTACGTAACTGTCTAACGTTGACCATGAAAACCACGTTAAACGAAGAAATAAAAACCCATCGCCACCATATGATTAATCTAATTCAATTTTACCTTTGTCCTGTAATCGTCATAATATTGAATTCTCACGCAATGCCGTATGTTATGTGTTCTGTGCCCCCAGAGGTGATTCCACAGCAAATAACTCCAGCCTTAATTTTCATTTCCTCTTCAGAGTTCACAAACTCACACCAAAGACCATTTTTCCTCGGGATCCAGAAAACCAACTAACAGATGTTGATGTGCGTGATGGGAAGGAGATGCGCACGAAATTACAGTGCGCTGACGGGCTCGTAATCACCAGATAATACGAAACATCATGATCACAAAAAAGCGCGCAGGCACAAACGAGGATACGCTGAATGCGAGATTGCACCTTCTATCTGATACACATTTCATCGGGCTCGGCCGCGTTTTACCACTCATCTCTCAGAGTCAGAGAGCGGATGATTGTTTTCTCTTGCATAATTGCTTTTTAAGAGGGGGTAAGGAGTGAAGGAGAGAGGGGGTCCTGAAAAGATTTTACGGTCAGCGGTCTGCAAAGATCGGCTGCCGATAGGGCTCTGTTCTATCCGTTTGTTCTCGTCATTGGACAAGCAGCCACAAATTCGAATCCCCTCAAAAAGGATTTGAGGATTCATTAAGGCAGAAAGTCCAAGGCCCTCAACACTACAGATCATCGAATCTCAGGGAAATGAAACGTGAAATTATGGAAGCGAGTTGGTCTGTTGTGTATTTTCCTCGAATGCGTTTCATCCGGAGTGGAGATTCCTCTTCGATACGATTTCATTCGAGTGTGGCGAAATTGTGTAAACGTCAATACCTTGGGTAATCGTAGGGACGAAGAAAGATGAGGAACTTTGACTGTTAGGAATGAAAACTAGAAAGAAGATCCTCCTATGTGCATTTCGGAAGTTGGAGAAAAACTACGGTGAGTGAGAATATCATCGGTTATTTCAAGCAGAACGGTCCAAATTTCATCCTCACGTCTTGAGTCTTTTCCCTGATCTTGTTGATGCGTGACGATACCTTGAATTGCTATATACCTAGGTACTGGAGATAACAATTTTCTTTCAATTTATAACCCTGAACTTGGAACTACTTGACTTGATAGCAGCGTAAAATTTCCTATCTACAATGTGACCATATATTTTCTAGAGGGTTCAGCAAAGTGTTGCACTAGTGAAGAGTGTCTTATCTACTCACTCAAGGACTTTTTACCTAGGTATGACACACTAAGGACACTTGAGTGTTGACTGCAAAACATCAGAAAATATGAATAGGGCAAATTCAATTTTGAATTGAAGTTCTATTATTTTGCTACTATGATTCGAAATAATCGTGTGGATCAACGAATTATGGTGAACTTTGTATGTAAAAAAAAAACAGTTCGTCATGCAGCATGACCTAATAATTTTTTCAATAATTAAAAATGTATACCAGAGAACTTGGGGTCGAAAATCGGCAAAATAGCTGTAATTTTTACGTGGTTCGAGCTGGCTTATATTTGGTAAAAATTGCAAAAAATCGCTATCAAATCACCAAGATTTTTGTAGGTCGGTACTTCGAAAATTTGCTCATATCACCATACAGGAAATGTTCAGTCTCAACTCTATTGTTCGGCGCACTGTAGGCTACCGCAAAAAGAAGGCTTGCAGCGACAAATCACTTGACCGTTGGCTACTCTTATCGCTGAAGCGCAAAATAGACAAAAAAAAAAAAAGACGGAGCAGTTGCTATAACTTGGTCGCTTCACGCCTCGAGTGTAAGTTGATCACGGTCTTCCCCAGGAGGAATAAATCGTGGAGGGAAGTGGCGGCCGCAAGTAGTAATTGTCTGTGAAAGAGGTGTACGGGCGAGCGGAAGCCCAAGCCTAACATTAAGCACCTGTCCTGTGGCCAGCAGAAGAACCGATCATTGAACATGCTAGTCCCCACTGGGATCAGCTGCCAAGCTCACCGCCGTCCTACATATAGGAATACGGAACGTTTGAGCCTAGAGGGCCTAGTTCCAATCATGCAGCATCACCATATGAGCAAATTTTCAAAGATCCTGACACTAAAACCCCGACCCCCAAAAACTCAAATTTGACTTATTTTTCATTTTCGACATTCGCCCATCTACTCATTCTTTCGCCTCAACTCATTCTTCGCTCTTTGTGACGAATATTTTAGCGAAATGTTCCATTTTTTATTTCGTTGCCGAAGTCAGATAACATTAGGTGCCATACCTTCCGGATAAATCTATCGTCACTAGCTGGTCGCGTACTGGAGGCGGGCACTTTCGATGTAAGGACATCATCATCAGGCCGTCGAGAGAATACTAAAGCCTTCCTCTTATTCTTGTAGTTTTTATTTGAGATGGCCAATGTCCCAAAAGACAGGACAGACAAACAAATCCAACACAAACAACCTGTCACTTCCCTTCACTTCCTTTGTTCCCCTACTGCAAAAACACCTTTCACCTCCTTTCACTTCTTTCACTCTTCTGTTCACACAGATCAGGACTGACTGATGAACTGACGTTAGTATTCTCTCTATGGCCTGATGATGATGTCCTCACATTAAAAGCGGTTGCCTCCAGCACTCGACCAACTAGCGAAGATGGATTCCTTCCGGATGGACGTCTACTACTAGTGGAAGTAATTATATAACCTTTAAATTTAATGCAAGGTCAGAAGATATCGTCTGGAGTCACATATATACCTACATCATTTTTGTTAAAACATGTAGGGATGGATTCAGAAACGAAAACTTCTCAGTAATTAATGTAGGTATTAATATTTTAGACTCATTGCAAAAGCGTTTTCATTGAAAATTCCCTAAAAGGAATTTGAGTTTCGTGGTTCAAAAATCGCAGAAATTGGCTGATTATTAATTTTTTGATATCTCCTTAATTGATCAGTTCATTTCCAAGGAAATTGCGTAGGTGTCGACGGTGTCGATGAAGAAACCGAGCTGCTTGCGCAGCAGCGACACGTGTGCCGACTGACGCAGAAGTTAGAAACTTTTCGAAAACCTTCATATAGGAACGTAAATGTGATCTGTGCATGCTCGTGTTTTCCCGTAAATGTCCTAACTATTCCGTCAACGTGAAATGCCGCCAGCTCATATATACCTACGGGGCAGCATTCGCCTGTTTACTTACGGAAACATCAATTCGTTAGGTTACATATCAAATTGTTCAAATAGGAATGCCAGCCGCAAGAAAGACGCAGATGCTTGTCATATCGCACTTACATCAATTGTTAAGACCCACTATCTGGCCCATGCAGGTAGTGACAACCATCCCAAGCCCTCACTTTTAAAGCATCAAGGATCCTTCTTAATCACTGACACCGGTGTTCAAGTCGAAGTTGCTACCATATCCTTCCTCGCTTTCTGCCCTCACCCTCTTGGTTAGCGCGTATATGTATTGACGCAATTTTCAATGTGCAGCCTTTGAGGGCTCATCATAACACCACAAAGGCGAAAGAAGCGTGAAGAGTCGAGTAAACAGGATCGAGATTCGACAGAGATATGAAAGGTGTTGGGAGTTGTGTGCAGAGACGAGCGAACCGCAGAGGATCAGCGCGTGTTCAGCCGTGCGGATCTCCACCAGGACCCCCGTCACGAGAGCCAGGACCCGTAATTAACCCGACTTTTCCATAATTGGGGTGACAATGGTAAAGGAAGTGAGCTGAAGATTGTGATTACAGGGTTACCTGTACTGATTCACTGTCAGTGCGCGGTAGTTGAGACCAACGGCTTTGTGCCTGTCAAACTGCACGGAAAAGGTCGCAGCGGCCCGAACCGTTCACACTTGGTCGTCGCTTTATTTTAGCGGCATCTCACTCCACTGACGTCCGATACGTGAGAAATTGTATTCCGATACCTTGAAACGGCAACGCGAATTCAACCGACAGTAGGAAGCCCGAGACAGTTGAGGGAGGAAGAAGTCCGGCAATGGATGGGCAGTACAGCTTTCTCACACCATCACATGGATGAATAAAAATAATTGGTGCATCACTAGCAGATACGCATGTAACAAATTGCTCGAGTTAAGAGTAGGCCATAATTATGCACTAAGAAGGTACCTACACATAAATGAACATGCGTAAGCAAGGATTCGAATAGGGGCGGGCAGCAAAACAAAAAATACCTCTGCTACAGAGCCGTGTACACTACAAAAATTTCAGTAAACATCCAAATTGGGTATCCAGAGTGTATCATCCTTTACTAGGTACACATTTTCATCCAGTTCTCTGGTTTCACTACCGTGTTATCAACAACTCGTCTGCGTTTGTTTTCATTGTAGATTTAATATCCAACACCGCAAACCTAGGAATATTTAATACAGAAAAATTTAGATCGCTTTATATAGCCCATTTATTTTGCTGTATTTACTGCAATTATAGTTCCGCAAGCGCATGATAACCACAAACACATTTCTGAAGAACTATAACTGGCTCTTTTGCCTGGGGGGTCCAAACCGTCCATCGTTCATTTTTGAACATCCCTTTGGAAGAAATGAAAATAAAATACTTTTCATACTGAATGATTCTTCCAAGATCCAAAGTGGAAATGATCATTAAGCCAAGCGTTCGGGGCTTTATTGTTCCTTCGTCAAGGCCTTTGTAACAATCAAGGTTACATGAGGGAGTGAAGCTCTGTACATCGTTAAAACAAAGGAGATGGCAAATTGGAAACTTTCGACTAGCGAAGAGGAAGAATGAGGAACGAAGGGATAAGTTGGAGTACGTACATGTAGGTATATGTACCTAGTTACGGGAAGAAAAGTCTACTTGTGGCTTTTGTTCAGAGCCTTGAAGATTATAGCCAAACTGAAACCAGCTAAGCTACTACCTACTATATAGCAAAGACGAGTTGGGGTAGGTTAGATTGATTTCAGACTGATTTCAACGGTGTAAGCGGTGAATGATGTATCATATTGACTTATGGAGTTATGTACGTACTTACCGGACTGCGGCACCACAGACGGAAGATCAGTTCCATTAGTACGGCGAAGATCGAAACAAGTACAGATGGAGAAATGAAACCGAAATTATAGGTTCTGGAGGAATACTGAGAAGATAAACAGTTGTTCATGCTGAGGAAACAGTTTCCGAATCTGAAATTACAGCCAGCCAATACTGGCTCTGCAACTGAGTTTAGAATTCCATTAGAAAAACCTGTTGTTGACATTTTCGAGGGACCCCTTGGATAATTATTATTCGGTCGTGCGCCGCCGCTTCAAGAATCTGATGGTTTGCCCGTTTCACTTCGAGCAGTAGCGCCCGACTGATTGAGTTTAGACCTTCGGAAATCCGTAAAATGAAGCAGGTTTCGACAGCCAAACCTAACAATCATTCAAATTAACTGGTGGCTTCCCAGCAAGTTTTTACTTTCCTTGCCCAACCAGAAAGGTAGTAGAAATATATTGCGATCAACCTGGAGGGGGGGGGGGGGGGGGGCTGCAGAGTCCTTGTCACATTGGTTTATTATTCTCGACTGAATACGCCACGATTGCGCTCAGTGAAGAGATCCACAAAGCTAATCTGACGGTTTTAAACTCGAATATTAGGTTGCTATTCCTGACAAATTATTTTGTATCAGTGAAATTGTCGGTGAATTGTCTTGATTCACCTATTAACACTACCTTCTGTGTTATTATACAAATTTTTGGTGATTACAGCAATTTTCACAGGTTTTTGACCCATAAATATTGAATTTAGAGAGTTAAATTTCGTTAGAACCTCAATTCTGCACTCTTTGGTCAAAATCAACTTCATATTCAGTCTTCTCGCCCAAAAAACATGGACAACGATACCTCACAAGCCCAAGTTCACTAAAACCTCAAAAATACCCAATTATGTACCCATTTTTCACCCATAACATCTGTGGGAGTTTTCCGATTGTGCTGCTGAGATTCAGGACACGACTAGGGCCCAAATGGAGCACGTGTGCGAAAGAAAGATTTTTTTTAAACCGAAAATCAAGGTAGATATCGATGATACAGTGAAAGATACACCTTGAAACGTGAAAGAAAAACGCTGCAGAGTCCTTGTCACATGGGTTTATTATTCTATTGGACATACCTACAGAAATTTTGGCTGTTCATTTATTGTTTCTTTCATGCGTAATAATCGAAATAGCGATTACTGATGGTTTCCATTAATTTGGGCCCCTAAAACACAAATTAGGTACCTACGCTCCTTTATTTTTTTATTTTATTTTTTTTTTCAACTATCTTTGATTATTGGTAGTGCCATTTAATCGCCTTGATTCACGTGTTGACACTTTCTCCAGTGTTATTATACAAACTGATGGTGATTTCAGACGATTTCCCAGGTTTTTTTTCCAATATACGATGTAATTCAATCATTCAATAATTTTTTTTTTCTATTACATGTCTATATAGGTATATAGGTATAACCTATACTGACATTGAATCAGTCAATAATATCAGAACGCGAGAGACTCGGCGGACGCGTTGAACAGAATCGAGTCCGCGTTCAACTTTGTTTCCAGAAAGAGTTTCAACTTGTTGATATAATCTTGAGCGATGGCACGTGAAGCACCTTTGAGGAGTATCCAAGTGCCATGTACCGGTCACCTTTATCCATGTAGTACCATTAGGGGCATCATCGCACCGTCCTCCAGTCCGAGGCATCGTATTTTCCTCCTTGATCCTCTCAACCTTAGCGATACTGCTCGGATGACCGACATCTGGGTTTTGACCCGTACCCACTGTGTCACTTGAGACAGTGGCTTCGCCCATTTTTCGGCCAGGACCTGTGCCAGTCTCTTCAGGAAGGCGGAGTATTCTTTGTGGAGAGCTCCCTCGCATGATACTACTAGTGGAGTAAAAGAGCCCCTCAACTCTTCAGCTGCTGTGTCATATTTGGCATGTTTTGCATTGGCGGCGTTTTGGGAAACTGTCGGCCAGTCTTGGGAGGAGTAGGAGGGGGCGCCTGCGTTAATTACGCGGGTGTCCAAGTACGCCGCCCTTTCTACGTCCCAGATGCCATGAATCTTGATATCTGCCACCAGCCTTGGCGTATTCGGTCTTCTCGTCCCCAAAAATATGGAAAACGATATCTCAGAAGCTCATGTTATCAACATGTTGCTAAAACGCAATAATTACCTATTTTTACACACATTTTCACTCATAACACCCCTGGGTGTATTCCGATCGGGCTGAAAAGTTTCGGGACACAACTAGGGCCCAAATGGAGCATGTGTGCGAAAGAACGAATTCTTTAGACCGAAAATGAAGCCTGTACACGTGAAACGGCGAACGGCGGACGGCGAACGACGTACTGCGGACGGCGGACGGACATTGCATTTTTGGAATCTACGCACTTTGAAACGGAAAACAAAAAAGTTTGAGGGGGTGGTATAAAAATTTTTTCCTGAGCGAATACATAGGCGTATTATTCACAGAATAATAAACCAAAATGTTGAGGGGGTTTCCAAAAAAAAAAAAAATTCCGAACCGAATACATAGGTGTATTATTCGGAGAATAATTAACCAAAATCTGGAACTCACTCATTTCATGGGTGTTCATCCAACCTGATGCCATTTATATATATGTTTCAGACAGATGTATGTATGCGTGTACGTGCATATGTGTATATGTTACCCGTGTACAAGATTCAGCCCTCTACGTTCATTGTGATACATTTCTGGTTTCGAGGCTCGATATCAATTCCAAGCTCCCGTAGAATTAGGCTTTCAAGGTCCATTGTAGCCCCCCCCCCCTCCTACATTTCAACACTTTCTATGATATTAATCAAATTTTCACGAACTAATCTGATTAACTCCAACAAACTTCGTCGTACCAATGGCACTAAAATCACTTGTGCGGTTAAACAAGTGAAATGCTGAAGTACATTATGCCCGTTGCTCTTATATTCAGTCGCAAATAACTCGCGCACTTACTGATAACAATATTTTAAAACCTACACACTACAGTAGATAACAGTATTCTTCAAAATTACCATACCTACTAAGTAAGGTATGGTAAGGTATGGCATCTACAGAGGTAAATAATAAACCGTTTTATAATAATTTGCAGTGTTTTTTTCTTTTCTTGAAAGCGGAGAAAATGTGGGTTTTTTTTTGAGGCGTCAAACGGAGAAGTTTTTGGACTGAAGAAAGCCTACAGAGGCTTCATTCCGAATTTCATCCTCGTAGGTCAAAACGGGAATGAAATCAGCCTCAGGGCTCAGTCAGCAGTTACAGAGGCTCCTACACTATTATTCCCGCGAGCTCTGGATCAATGCAAGCAATAATTGGAATGATTTTCCTGTTCCAATATCTTCCATTTTCTTGTTCTTCTAATAAATGCGCCGGTAAATGCGGCTTTGTCAGTTCCTATCCTGAATATTATGTTTAATGTGCTAATTTTTCCTTGCGGAGGTAACCTAGTTGAGATTTCAGTTTCGGAGTGGCCGGTCAAAATAATGGAATAGGTGGAATTTAATCATATTTTGCCAACAATTTATACCTTCAGAAATACTAGAACCGACCAGTGAGAAGTAAGAAGTCGTTATTTGCCCATGTTTTGGTAACCTACCTACCTAGCTAATTTTGTGTATAGGTATCGCGTTACATATTTTGGTGTCGAAAATTTCGGATTGTCTTCCAGCTCAAAAACATATCCATGTTAAAATAAATAAATAAATTTAAAAAACATTCTACTTCGAGCTTTTGGTGGGGAAAAATCGCTGAACATCGGTAAAAATGAAAAAATTACCAAATGTTATTAAAAAATCACCGAAAATTGTGTAGAATGTTGATTTGAGGCTGTTTCAATCATCCATTAATCGGTGAAATTTCAATGAGAGCGATTAATCGGAGAAAATACGCTATTGCAATGGCTCCACATTTGAAATACATGGAGCAAGAATTTGTTCAGCTTTTTTGCTTGACGCATAGTGAAAGACGATTGCATACAATTAGCCGAAGTTCGAATGGTGAATTTGAACGGCTACATACGTCTACATAACTCAAAAATTATATAATTCACGATCGTGTTATGCATGAAGAATAAACTTGATAACTATACATCCGATCGCAATCAAGTTCATGTGGGACTATCTAGGAGCTACACCCTAACTATCCACTAAATTTGAGGAGAATCGGATTTGAATTGAGGAAGTTATGCGAGTGGCAAGGCTTTGCGGACACAGACGGACAGACCGACAAACCGTCAGACACCGAACCAAATTTGTTCAGAGAGCTCTAAAACTTAGAAAACGAGTTGAAATTTTGATTGGGAGACAAAAAACGCTGCAAAGTCCTTGTCACATGGGTTTATCATTCTATTGGACATACCTACAGAAATTTTGGCGGTTCATTTATTATTTCTTTCACGTGAAATAATTCGAATAGGAAGGTATTTCTGGTGGCTTCCACCAATTTTGGACCCCAAAACACGAATTAGGTACGATTTTTTTGTAAATTATGTTTGATCATTGGTAGTGCGATTTAATTGTCTTGATCCACGTGTTGACACTTTTTCCAGTGTTATTATACAAACTGATGGTGATTTCAGACGATTTCCCAGGTTTTTCACTCATAAAAAATCAATTTTGGGAGCTGAACATTTGGTAGAACTCAATTTTCCACTCTTTGGTCAAAATCGACTTCATATTCAGTCCTCTCGTCCCCAAAAACATGGAAAACGATATCTCAGAAGCTCATGTTACCAACATGTTGCTAAAACGCAAAAGTAACAATTTTTACACACATTTTTACTCATAACACCCCAGGGTATATTCCGATTGGGATTGGGTATTGGCATTGGGACACAACTAGGGCCCAAATGGAGCATGTGTGCAAAAGAACGAATTTTTTAGACCGAAAGTGAAGCCGGTACACGTGATACGGCGTACGTCGGACGGACATTGCATTTTTGGAATCTGCGCACCTTGAAACGGAAAAGAAAAAAGTTTGAGGGGGTGGTATAAAAATTTTTTACTGAGCGAATACATAGGTGTATTATTCACAGAATAATAAACCAAAATGTCGCCGTCTCACAAGTGAAAACTTTCGCCCTCTTGCTAGACTCGGAAGCAAAATCCCCATATCCGCGGACCGGCATAGCGGGATCGATACAACGAGGAGTACCCATGACTTCTGTTTATATTACTTTCCCATTTTTAAATGAAAGTAGGTTCGATTCTGAGAATGTTGAGACCAACCGCACCCTCCTACGATGAATATTTCTTTTTCTATGAGCTTCCAAAATTTTGGCAATAAGTGACGTCATCGCATCCCTCCCGCTAGGGCGGGACTCCCCTTGCCTAGTGTGACGTCACTTGTTGCCAAAACTTTGAAAGCTCATAGAAAAAGAAATATTCACCGTAGGAGGGTGCGGTTGGTCTCAAAACTCTTGAATGGAACCTAATTTCATTCAAAAATATAAACAGAAGTCATGGGTGCTCCTCATTGGTATCTTCCTTCTTCTCTTTCTCACCAACATCACATCATTCCACATTTCATTTCACAAGAAAACCAGTTTGGTCGATTCCTCTTTGAAAAATGAGATTTTTTTTCGAAGTTTTTTCATTTTTTTGTAAGTACTTATTTAATGAGGTTTAGGTGTAGGAATTCTGCATTGCGGGAGTTCAAACAGTCTACATATTCCTGTTTGATTCCAAAGGTTTGTTATTGAACAAAACCAAAGGTGTTCTTCGTGACGTGAAATGCGATTGTAAGAAAAATAGAGGCCTAGGTAGTACACAGGCTCACCCTACAGGTCATGCCGTGCACCAAAACGTTATACTGCAGCCCTTCATTTGTATTTCCATGAAGCGTAGCCAATCAGGGCTTTCAAAAGGGTCCTCAGGGCATTTCAACATCGAGCGATACCAGGTACCTAATAATCATTAATTATAATTCCAATACCATCTGTAGAGCGAACCTTCTAGTGCAGTGTACACATACGGAGACGCGTCCCATCTCATAATTTGAAATTAGTGGAAATTGAGGCAGTTCGCGTGAAGGGTCGGTCAAAAGCCATTTCCACCTGAAACCCATGCGCAAATGACTGAGAAAGATTTATCTCCGTTAGCTCTTTGATGCCCTCCTTTGTGGCGTCAATCCCGTACCCTTCTATGGATTTAATTAGAGCCGCTGGATAAACAAATCGTCCATCGCATAGATTCCGAAGAGGCGATGCCACACGCAGATATGCGATGGTCCCCGACTGATGCATCACCTCCATCCGTTCGGACGGTAAATCTCCTTTGGGGACACATGAAAATTATCCCTTGATTTACGTCCTCCGTCCACCCACTCCTTATCTCTGAACAATGCGGTAATTATTATTCCGTTAATTTATATATTTTTTGACCGGATAGTAATGGCTATTCTCCGTCGCCCAGCGATAACTTATGTGGTAGGCATTGGAATGGCGGCGCCACGAGGGTCCGAAACCCGTGTTTACCATTCCACCAGCATTATATATTATCTTTCTCCGATTTTTGATTTATTATTGCCAGCCGTGAAAAGCTCTATCGAAGCGTTGCAATGTTTTACATGAAGTGAGTCAAATTTGCCAAACGTTCTGATTTGAGGAGGACAGGCTGTCGTGGACAGTGTTGAACTAGATATATTTCAAGTCCTATGTCCTGAGTCGTGGGCGTGAAGGAGGAGGTTCTCTGAGGTGATATATTCCGCCATTTAAAGGGTTAATATGTAGAGGGTATTTATTAGGTACAATAACGCAGAAGGAAATTTCTTGAAGGTACAAATAATATTCTAGTCACTCTTTCCAAAGGGTGTACTTTCAAATACAAACTTAGCCTCATCATCAGAGTGACCGCATATTAGTTGACCCAGTTAAAGTACTGATTGAAATACGTATGACGGCGCGAAAACTGTGAAAGTCTGAACTAATGGAATCGTAGTAATTGTGAGCCCCTTTGAATTTATTAGAATTACGAACTTCTGTGTTTATTCTCCGTTAGCTATTTGAAAACGAGTGACACCGTTAGGTAATGTGTAATGGCCGGCCGGCTCCAGTACTCGATTCCTGGGGGAGCAGGAGGGTAGGTATTGACTCAGAAAACAGTGATCTACACAGAAAGGGCATCTATCTGTACAGGTAAATAATAAACCGCTGTGCAATAATTTGTAGCGATTTTATTTTCTCTAGCTGTGTTTGTTGGCATATTACGGCTGAACGAATCATCCGATTTGGAAATAAGTCGAGAGTGGTCTAACTTGAAGGTTGAAATCTGTGACCAGTGAAAGTTTATACGAGCGCAAAGCAATGAAGCAAAATTTGAAGCAAAATTTTAACATCAACTACTTTTGAACTGTTGTTATTTCCATATAGGTACAAGCATACTATGCTAGCAAGGGATTTTTATTCATGTACTTATAAATAATGTGTTGGAATCAAACACATTTCAATTCATTTTGTATGGATACCTCCCCACGGTGAGCTAGGCTTGTAGGTGTGGTGGGTAGTCTCATTTAGTGTATTGTACATTGGCTATAATATGTCACATGTTATTACCATTTTGTGTAACACACGGGTCATCCAGATTTATGCGACCCAGGAAACCGCGTTGTACGGAGAACGAACGCCTCAGGGTTCAGAATCATCAGGAACCCTCTCCTCCGCTACCTACCAATCATATTGTGAGCTCTGTTAATACCGAATCAAAGTCGACAAAAAAGAGGTACAATTTATTTTTCTTCCTAAAAGTGAGCTTTGCAAGGCTCATCAAATTGAAAATGTTGTCCGCTCTGCTATAGATCTTCCTAAATCCAGCTTGGCATTCCACTAACTCATCGTTCGCATTCAACCATTCATTCAATCTGTTCCCGATTAATTCGGTGAATAATTTTGCTGTCGCATCTATAAATGAAATGCCACTTTGATTCGGTATTAAGAAAATACTTATATTATCAACTCTTCAATACAGGAACTATCTAGTTGTTTTGTGAATGCTGTGCGGGCTATGTACTGGAATACTACGGCCTCAGTGTGGTCAGCAGAGGATCTGTCGAGGGAGTTTACAATAGGGTCGGGGGTAAGGCAGGGCTGTTTGATGAGCCCCTCTCTGTTTGCGGTATTTCTGAATGATATGCAAGAATACTTGGCCGGAAGGGAGGGGTGTTGATTGGAGGAAGGAGAATCAACCTAATGATGTACCTACGCAATGATGTGGTCCTCATGGCGGACGGCACTGGGGGTTTACAACTCATGATAAATAGGCTACAACGGTATAGTGAGGAATTAACACGAAAAATTCCAAAATTATGGTTTGTAGGGAGGGAGGCGGTAAGCTAGCGCGGAATGAAAAGTGGTATTACTCGTATAAGGGTGAGCGACTTGAAGTGGTGGATAAATATAAATATCTGGGGATCCTACTGACGCCATGTATGTCGCTCAGTGGACATTTCAAGGAGAAACTGGTGGTGGAACTGGTGGCTGTAAGCAATACATGGTCTACTTTCATGGAATGACATCACGTACAGCCATGTGCTACGCAGCTCAAGTCTGGGGATATGGGGAAGATGATGAGGTGGAGAAGTTGTCAAGGGATTTTGTAAAGAGAGTTTTTAGACTGCCCCAAAGTACGCCCAACTGTGTGATCTACAATGAGCTAGTATGACAAAGATGTATGACTATACGTTGAAATTACATAAGGATTATATGGGTAAGGTCCTGTGCCAGCCATATAGAAGACTAACCGCGTTTCTGGCTAAACATCAAGTTGACATGAACTGTGGATGGGACGCGATCTGGAGTGGTCTGACGCGGAAGTATGCGGGGAAGAGGAATGTGGAATGTTGTGACAAGCAGGAATTTAAAAAGATAAATAAGGAAATACTGAATAAATGGAGAACTGTTTTTGTGAGCGAGGTGAAGGGACGATGCAGAAGCTCAGAACTCCACTGTTTGTATGCGCGATGAACCACGGTTCCACTAACTGTGCGGGAGTGAGCATTGGCTGGATGGCTGGGAATATTTTGAGGGCTAGGGGTGAATTGTTCGACCTGAACACGATACCGAATAGGGCGGACCGTCAGTACGACTGTGCACTGTGTAATATAAGGACTCCAGACACTCGACACTACCTGGCAAGGCGAGTCCGAGTCAGTATCTTAATAAGGCGCGGTTGACTGATGAGGAGCTAATTGAGGTCCTAAATTGCAAAAAACTGGCATCAGCTGCATCTTTATATTGTGAACGCGCAACGCTATAGGAAGGAATTATTAACGGAGTTTAATTTTTTCTAACTGTGGGGCGCCCTAGTCACACCTACCTATATCAAGGTTCCTATAAATACTCGACATAAGTGAATTCTCAGAGTGAGAGAGTCTCTCTCTGAGTGATATTTTTGCTTTTTTTTAAATTTATAACTGTGTACTATTTACAGGGCCAACTAGACAGACGGCATTATACCTGTCAAAAGCCTGGGCATAGGTTTACGACATGGCCAGGTGGAGGTAGGGTTGGTTTGGATATGTGAAGGATATGCTCCGTACGAGTTTTTTGCTAACGCCCCACGGTTATCACAACAGCATGCGTTAGTTGGGAGAGGAGACTAGCACCTCGCGGTCATCACCACAGCAGTTGCTAGAGGCAAGGGCGCCCCGCAGTTATCACCACAGCAGGTGCCGGGAAGAAGGAGGCTAGGACCCCAAGGTTATCACCACAGCAGGTGCTACAGGTAGGGGCGCCCCGGGGTTATCGCCACAGCAGGCGCAGGGAAGAATGAGGCTAGCTAGCACCCCGCCATTATCACCACAGCAGGTGCTAGGAGAGAAGGAGGCGTCCCAAAGTTATCACCACAGCAGGTGCCGGGAGGAATGAGGCGTCCCACGGTTATCACCACAGCAGACACCAGAAAGAGGGAGAATACCCCATGGTTATCACCACAGCGAGTATTCTAGGAGGGAGCACCCCACCGTTATCACCACAGCAGGTGCAAGGAAGGGCAGGAAAGAGAGGGAGAGGGTGAGAGAGAAAGAGGGCCTAAGGAGGTCGAGAGAGATGTCATAAGTCAGAGGGTGGTCAGTCAAATGAGGAGCTGGGGTGCCGGGCGTCATTATAACGACCTCCCTCCTCCCCCCCACCCACCACCCAGTATTCCAACGGCCGTTACGACCGTTGAGGATCGTTGGGGGGGCTCGATGGAGGGGACCCTTCTAGTCCCTTTCTCGGGACGTTATCCCAGCTCGTCCTTCTCCTCGTTTATTTGGTTAAATCTTATATTACAATGGAGAGTCGTATCTGAGGGGTACCACGACAATACCATTGTCGAAATAAAGTTTTTTTTCTGGTTTGTATTGTAGGTAATGGTTTTTTGTTATAATAAACATTTATTGTTCTTCTTCTTCTTGTGAGCTCTGTTTCTCGATTTCGGAACGCCTTCCAATTTCGCCGACAGGCGGCAACACGGACAGCGGCCATTGTCGAGTTCTTATCAATTTGTCATGCGCCATGTCCGGTAATAAACTTTACGGCATTTACAACACCACCAGTCCTACAGACAATTTTTGAAAATCTCTCTTCCACCAGAGAGCCACAAACTAAAGAGGTACATAGCTTGGGATTTGTTCATCACCATGATAACGAAGAGGGGAATCAGTAATCTAGATGTTTACATCATCACCTTATGATATTTCAGCACTGTGAATTTTCTCCTAAGGTGATGTATAAAAATGGCATCTCTGACTTGTTATAAATCAACGTAGAAGTTTTTCCAAGCGTAAAAGGTACAACCTATTATACTTAGGTATTTAATATTTATAGTTGGGTTCCTACTTTAGGTTAGAATTCCAGGCCCGAAATATTGTTAAATTGAACTCCCAGAACGAAGCTCTCGGAAACCCTACCTGTATGACCCCTGAAAAAGTCATGTAGGTATATTGCGTCTGCCATACGGCATATTTACATTATAAGAAACAACAGGTAGGTAGCAACCTAATCTTAGATCAATCAATCAATTTCTTCACAATATTTTTGGGGCATTGTTATGATTAACATCACCTACTCTAATATCAGCTGTTCATATCGCGTCACTTGTCATGAAATTAGGTAATTAAACTGCACAATCAATTCAATAAATTCATCATCATCATAGATCGGTTACTCATACAATATATACTTCCAGACGATGTACAATCAGTGAGAGTGATCTATACACCACCATAAAGGATGTCCACTGTAATGTACTCCATTACTCTATGGGATGATTAACTTGCGCTAATCGGCTGAGTCACTATAAGCATATCCAGTCTGATTCCGCTATAACGTATCTACATTTTTGCTCTTAATTTCGCCTTATAATCTTTCCTTCTTTTTTAATCTTAAACCTAAATTCCATTCAGATCAATTTACTTACTAACTCTTGGCATTAAGAAATAGCAAACCAATTCACTAAAGAAGTTCGTGTCATCATCTGGTGTAGGTATATGTTTTCATCTTATTCTTAAATTTGGTTATAAATGTACTTTTCTTAGCTCAATGATCCGCTATATCATAAAAATTTGTTCACCATACCTACTAGTCAGCCTTAAAGAAACCTTTATCAGAAATATAACTATATTAACAGTTGCCTTGGTAGTAACTAGTCCATGGAAATTCGCACTTCCACAACTTAAAACGTTACTTTAATGAACGATAAGCACTCAACAAGCTCCATTATCGTGTTAATATTGAACGCCTCGAATAGTTTTACTGTCGGCAATCGTCTCCTTTTGTTGAGCAGTAGGGACTTTGGTTAGGGTTTTAGTTTATTATGCTCTGAACCTATGCACGCGGTTCGGGAAAGACTTTGTTTACCCTTCTCAAACTCCGTCACTATCTTCTGTTATCTCCAATATCACATTTTCATCTATACCAATACCATCTATAATTTCTGCAACCAAACTTTCCATTTTAACATGGATATGTTTTTGGGCTGGGGGTCAATCTAAAATGTCCGACCGACGCAAGAAGTGTAACGCACTACCAATGAACAATAAAGGTTTCCATACACCTAATGTCCTAGAAACCAGGGTAGTTGTTTATTAAACTCAAGCGGAACTGAAAGCGATTACTAAAATAATACAGTAGTTACTAGATTAGCATGGATATGTTTTTGAGCTGGGGGAGAATCCTAAATTTCCGACACCAAAAAGCGTAACGCGATACCGATAAACAACATTTTCTAGGTAAGTGTTTTACTAATAATATGTTGCTAGGTTTGACCGAGGATGATGGCATACGAAATGGAGCCTCTGTAGAACTGGTGGGTAAGAATGATGAGGTGAGTACCTTCCCTAATCAGCTGAGTGAACCCTGAGGCTAATTTCATTCCTGTTTGACCTGCAAGGATGAAATTCGAACAACGCGACGAGGCTGACAACATGTCGAAGTGGCGTAACGAGCGCATTCGGAACATCTTGACAACTCACAAAAGAACGTCAGACACTGACCACATGCCTGACACTATAGCGCGCAGCCGAGCAACTCCTTGCCCAATTGAAAGCACAAATCACCAGGCCTACCTGAAAGTGGTTAAAATTATTTTAACAAGTTCATCAACTTTGTATTCCCTTAATAAACAATTGTGTTCCTATTAATGATCTTTATTTACCTGAGCCGATCAATTCATATGCAAATTCGATGCCCAAAAACGTATCCATAATTCAACGTTAATTCCATGAAGTGGAGCAATTTTTTTTGAATATTTCAGTTCACTATTCATATATTTTCAGTGTCTTCGTTTGTAATTTTAAATAATTCAAACAAATTGATGGTTCGCGAGTGTTTGCTAGAGTCAGGGATTTCATGTTTGTGCGTAGACATAAGTTACTTCCTAGGACGGAGTTGCGGTCCTTTTTTGATGACTTTCATATGAAATATTTAAATTGAGCTCGTCTGATTGTTCTTTCGATGAGATAAGGAGGTTACGAATTGCGTACAGACACGGAACCACATTCGTCCCTCGATATCTTAAACGCTAAATTTTAGATTTTTCAGTTCTGCATCATACAGTAGGTGCTGCGTAAACACTGTATATACTCACACACTGGAGCAGTATATGTAAACGTACTCGTATGTTATCATTTAAGTAGATATCTTCAATGGCTCTCCATGAGTTAACAAACCATTAAAATTGCGTTCTGCACTAATCGAATGTCTCGGATTCGATATTCACATGTGGATTAATGATGCTGGCGGTCCAGGGCCTCCGACCGCCCAACCCCACTATTGAGTTCACTCAAAACTGCGGTCATGGAAGGATGTGTGTGCGTAAGGGGGATCTTTTGAACGGCCAGCCAAGTTTTTAGTGCGCACCCCTCGCTGTGCAAGCTCATTCATTCGCTTGCGGGTTTTAATCGATACTTGTATCGAAACTGTTTCCGAGATGAATTACTACATCCTTTTTGCATTAATCATTCCCTTGGCCCCTCTAATGCTCGTGAATCATGCGGCATTTGGTTGTATCGGACCGGCGCCGCCGTCGCCATTGACGGGTTCCGCTAACCCCGTATCAGTTTGATGGAATCGTGCTCGTGCGATGAAAAACCATGGGTTTTCTTTCTAACATCATCTAAACATCAATTATTTGTTGTTCATTACTATGATTCCTCATTACCTAAGGCAAGGAAGCCTAGTATTCACGTAATAGCCGAAACAGTCCTCAAAAATCGAAATTTTACGTTTTAGACAACAATAAATTTGACATCAACAAATTTGGTTCTTTGTCTGTCTGTACGCGGTTCGTAACCACGATATCCTATCGCGTTATCGAAAGAGCAATCCAAACTATCCAAAATTTGGAGGGTAGTTGTGTGTGGGTTGGTCCGCGATGGACACATGAAATTCATCAAAATTGGACCGTAACTTACTATCATCTACACATATGCAAACATGAAATTCCTGATAGATATTCCAATAACTAGCCGTTTTCGGAAGTTGAGAAACCAATCGGTTCCACTTCACCCTGCGAAGATAAGAGATGGGTACCGAATTTAGCAAACTCGATGACTGGAGGGTTGCGCAGTTGCTGACTACGAATTGGATCCTCAGATCCTATTCACCTTTACGGTAAGATCTGGTATGTAATAGCAATAATAGGTAACAGAGGTAATCACTCATGCCATACCCCACGGTATGAAATGATTCTGATTGCTCCCGTGATTCAAATGGTTTGCTGAAGGTAGTGAAACCGCGTCAGATAGACTTCTAAGGTGATCGGAGATAGTGAAAGATAAATAATCGATTTATCAGATCGGTCGATTGCTCGAGTTCCCAGGGGAACTAGGTTATTTATTCGCCGGAAGAAACTTGCTGTCAGATTCACATTCACTATGTTTAAATGATAAGCTGTCCATATCGCCGATTTATACCAGTTTCTGAATAGTCCGTTTACGTTTGCTTCGTATATCATGATCGTGAATGTGTATTGAGTTTTCAGCACAGCAAGCCACCCATGGGCACACCATACAACTCAAACGAAACTGATCCACCAGAGTCACCCACGATCCACGGCATAAGGAATTGAGTGGTTTGAGTATCAGCATTCATCTCAACGAATCCACAGCAGACCTCAAATGGCAGGAGCTTATACTTGATTGTAAAAAAGCAGAGAACATACTGGGACAGTTTCGAGGGTAGAATACAGTCATATCTAATATGTGGGTTCGTGATGCAGTGAAAAAAATTAAGAAAAAAAGTCTGCCAATTCGAGTAGGCAGTATAGCTTCCTCACTTGAACGTATAGAATAGGTTCGTTTTGATACGAGACCCGCATGTACCCCCAAAATTTCAGCTCTCTACGACTGTTTTTCGCGTAGTTAGAAGCGTTACAAGGAAATTGTCAACATTTCATGTTCGCGCATGCTCAGACAAAAGTTACAGTGCGATTCCAATGAAATTCATGGGGAAGTATCAAAGTATTATTCCTGATCGACCATCCAAATCTGAACTCATTTAAATGAAATTTAAGGTAGGTTATGGGCGTTTCAATATTTCAAGTTTGCGCATGCGCAGACAAAACGATTTCCATGAATTTGGAACGGGTCCATCTGCGATCCAACCCGCACCTATCCTCCAAGTTTCAGCCCATTTCGACCATTATTTCGGGTAGTTATGGGCATGACAAGGAATTACCACAGACAGACAAACAGACACGGAACCAAAAATGTTCCTGGATGTCTGAAACGCAAAATGGTAGAGGAAACTTTCATTTTGGAGGACATGAAGTTTTTTACTCAATCACGAATCCAAGGATTCCCTACCTTCGGTAGTGAGGTAGCAAAAAAAGAAATCGAACACAACTTGATGGGTTATGTTATCAAACTCAACAAAAGCAGGTCATCTGTCAAAGCACTCACTACGGGCTAAGCAGTTGTTGAGACCAGAGTGGCACGTCCGCAAAAAAACACTTGGGTGTTTTGAATCAAACAATCTCGGTTTTGATCACCCGATGCACTTTGAAAGTGTCCAAAAAACATGTTAAACGACACCTCACAGGCCTACATAGAAAATATGCAATTTGTTGGATTTCGGAAGACAATTTTGTAAATTTGGTATGCTGGGTGCGTTTAATCAGACTGGGGCAAGTTGCATTCGATTCAGCGCCCCTATAACCATGATTGACAATACCCCACATGCCTGCGTTGCTGAAAATCCTTCGTTTTGATTTTTTTGGACCTAAAATTTGTAAATTTCGAGCGCCTAGCACAGTGCGATATGGCTGGGTAACGAACTCCCCATTACTCCTGCGGAGACGGCTGCGCAAGAACGAATTTTTACCATAGAAATTAAGGGACTTATCATGCGGAATGAGAAACTCTCACACGCACGCACGCACTCACGCACGCACGCACTCACGCACGCACGCACGCACTCACGCACGCACGCACGCACACACACACACACACAACCTCTGCGCCTGCTCCGCCACCACCGACGTCACGACCACCCCACCTCCGGCCTGCACCCGCCACCATCACCCCCGAAGCTTGTACCTCCACGCCCATCCGAATCTATGCGATTTCCGCCGTCCACGTTCAACCATTAGGCACAACCTGCTGCCCCAACCCCACCCCACCAGCACGACTCTTCAGCCGACTCTTCTTAAAGCTTTTCTCACCTTCACACTTCATGTTTAATCGCCTTCAGCTATGCATATAGCCTTCAGCACCCATTGTCTCTCTCTTATTGTTCAAATCTGGGGAGACCTATGTCATGGTACCCCTCAGCTGCGATACCACTCACATAGACTTGTAAATATAGATTTAACCAATAAATACTTAGCTGTGTGACGCCTCGGGAAATTGACCAGAAGGGTTCCCTTCATCGAACTCCCAAAGACTCTCAATGGTCGTAACGGCCGTTGACAGATGAGGGACGAGGTGAAGGCGCCTTTATATACCACCCGGCTTGCCCAGCTCTTCATTCGACTGACCACACTCCTACCTACGACTTCTCTCTCTCGCTCTCCTCCCCTTTTGCCACCCTTCGCATCTGCTGTGGTGGTAACCATGGGATGTTACCTCCTCTAACGCCTGCTGTGGTGATAAACCACTGGGGGTTAGCTCTCCTAAAGAACTCCGCCAACTACAGCTCACCACACATTCCTAGTGGACGGAGTGTTCCCTTAACAGTGGAAAATCATGCGTTTGGTCCTGCTCGATAACGAAAAAGGCGATCCATCCTCTGTCTCAGCTTACAGACCACTATGCCTGCTGGATGCTGCGGGGAAACTATTTGAGAAGCTCCTCAAGCCCAGAATCATGGAAGCCATCGCCCTTGCAGGGGGACTTGCCAGTAGGCAGTAAGGCTTTGTCAAGGGAAGCCCTGTATGGGAGGTGGTATGAGCTGCATGGGATACGGAGCAGGGATACCACCGTACAAGACAGTTGTGCATGGTAGTGACCCTAGATATAAAGAACGCCTTCAATTTAGTCACCCAACTCAGGGCTCTCAAGTTGTTAGGTGTAACATCAGAAAAATATGTACCAGAGTTTATACCCTCTAGCAGAATCGGCCATCCCAGACGGAACACTGAAAGCTCAGGAACGCTATAGAACTAGTACTGCTAATTGCGGGAATGATTCTGATTCATTCACATGAGTTGCGTTCGTTCGTTCGTGGAGGTAACAGCTCTTCGCGGTGCTCTGTGTTCGACAGCTAGGAAAAGTGGGTTAATGACCGAGTATCACTGACTCATCTCATTCGGAGCGGTACCTCGACTGCAGGCTGACCTTCTGGGATCACATCAAGCAAGCAGGAGAAATGGCAGCGGCGGTGACAGGAAACTGAGCAGACTGATGGCAAACATTGGTGGACCATCACCCAAGAAAATGAAGATGGTCATAGCCAAAGCAATCATGTTATATGGAGTGGAGGTGTGGGTTGAGGCCCAACAATTTAAAAAGTACAGAGACCTCATGCGGTCAGTGCAGAGGTGGGGAGCCTTGCGAATAGCAAGCGCTTATTGTACTGTCTCCTTCCCTGTCGTTGGGTTCATTGCTGTCACCATCCCAGTCGACCTCCTAGCAATGGAGAGGAAGGGGATCTACCGCCGGCGATCCACAGAAGACTCAAAATCCCTTATCAAGAAAGAGGAGAGAGAAAGAACATGACAGCAGTGGCAAAATAAGTGGGAAATTGATGAAAGGGGGGGGGGGGGAATGAACCCGCATGCTTATCCCACAGGTGCGCCCATGGCTTGACAGGAGGCACGGATAAGTGGATTTCTTCATTACAATGTTCCTGTCGGGCCATGGATACTTCCGGTCCTATCTGCACAGAAGGGCGCTAGCAGAAACCGTAAAGTGCTGGTACTGCAGTGCACCAAACGACGACGCCGAACACAGGTTTTTCCACTGCACCGGATAGATCAGGGAAAGGGAGATTCTAGAAGAAGAGTAGGGTTAAATCACACCAACTAATGTGATCGGGAAGATGGTCCGTCCAGCCAGGGAACATGGGAGAGGATTGCGTCCTACATAGTCCGAATCCTCAAGGCAAAAAAGCTTGACGACCCGGTCCTCAGGTGAAGAATAAACTGTAGACCGCAAGACGACATCAGAAGAGGGCGTGACATCGCCCAGTGATCGACCCCACTCCGAAGTAATGCTGAACAAAAAGTGATTCCGGGGTGGATTAGGTCAAGAGGATAAGGGTTAGTGGGTTTTTAGTGAGTGAAACCTCACACGGCTGCGGAGTGCGGACCCTTCCAAACCGTAAGTTAAAGAAAAGTTAAAGAAAAAAAAACCTTAACGTCTCTCTTATTATTATTTGATATTGTATCATTTATACATCCAAACGAAGCGTAGAGATCGGTTGAAAAGCGTTTTGATTATATCTACCTTAAATTTCATCGGCCCTGTAAAGAAACAATGATCAATGCAGCTTTCACTGGTACTACTTATCCTGGTAGGTTTAAATATGCCACATGTGAACCCCAGAGAACATAAAATGTTGAGGTAGTCAGCTGTAACGTTGTCGTCGAGTAATTTATTTTTCTCTATATTAAGATTAATGTCAACAATCATAATACATGTTTGATTGTCGAGTATTGTCTCAATAATACTTTCAAGATATTCTACGAATTAAATTTCATCAGTTTTATTTCCACTACGGATGCGATATATACCTCGCACATTAATTACATAATTTCCTTTCGATATCTGTACATCTAAGATGCTACAGGATGAAGTAGATCTATGGTTTATTTTGACAATTTTAATGTGGGCTTTGATAAATGTAATGAGTCCATCAGCATGGCTGATGCTTCCATTTTTACGAACACACCTATATCCGGCGATTTCCTCGATCGATTTTCTTCCTTCAACCAACATTCGACCAGTAGTCTAGGTGAGGATTAAACTCGCTCAGAAAACAAGCGAATTTCTTTATGCTTATAACAACTTCGAGTATTCAAGCAGAGACTTTATTAAACCAAATAAAGACTTTAGTAGCCAAACGAAGTAAAAAAAAGACAATTTATATTATTCACAAATTTTGGGTTTATGCTGGTAATATTTGGAGGTGAATCAGTATACAAAGAATTGTCTCTTTCAAATTAACGTTCTGTTTGTTCGATAATGTTGATGTCAAAAGCCATGATTGTGTTGTGGTATTCTAATTTCAAATCGTATCAAGTTGTTTGCGGCTAGCCCCTTTATCATTATCGTTATCACAATCATGTTCTTTATCATTATCACAATCTCGTTCTTGAACCAAAATGATTTATATTGCTTTTCTTTAGCGCGTAACTTAGCAAATAATAATTCTGTAGAATAACCAGCCAAGTTTGCTCCCACGTAGATTGGTTGGTTCGGCCATGATTCGTGTAGTTTGTTTGCCATCAAATTTTTCATCTCCCTGGAGGCTTGAGTATGCGGCTTTCTTCTTTGTCTAATTCTGTTACGATCGAGCGGGATACTCCTGGTCTTCTCTGTCCAACTCTGTGCGCCTTTTTTATAAATATATTAGCATCTGGGAGAAGGTTATTTCTGTCGTCCTCAGCTGTAGCGACGCAGTTTTCGTTTGTAGTTTCCGGGACTCCGTTAATTCCAATTTGAGAGATATCAGCTTTGAGGTATTTCAATCCCGTCCGCTTCTCCAGCTCGTATAGGTACTCTGCGTAATACCATCCATTTGTGTTGTGAAATCATCAAATTTGACGCTGATAGATTCAGCCGACTCCTTGAGTTCCTTCTTTTCATGCTCAATGTGTTCCGAGCCTTTCGACCGTTTATTCATGTTTTTCACCACTGTTCATAGAGTTAAAATGTTTTTAGCCATATCATCTGGTACTACGGTCTCGATTTCTGCCCCAGCTCTCATTTTTACATGTACCACCAGGATTTTTAAGATTTCCTCCATCCATATCCATTGTAGTAATACACGGAAGGAATTTCCAATGTTTTTTATAATTATTAGTCACTCTGCTGAATGTAAGGATCGTTGTACCACAGCATGTATAGTGAAATTGACCTCCACATCCTCCCGTACAAGCAAGTTTCTCTGTATCGATAATTGGGTCCTCACAACTCGTGCACCTTGTCATCTTAACGCGCGTGACCGATTTTTCTCACACACTAGCGACTGGATTTTGTTTACGGACCGATTAATGTTTTCTAGTCGACGGCAGGACTAAGACTGAACATGTAACAATGTAACTGTAATTGCCTAACGTTAGAGAGCTTGTACTTTCTCTTTTGGCTTTTTTTGCTGTCGTGTACTTGCATGGTTAGGTTGTTATCCACAGCATAAAACGACCATTTTGTTCTTGTCCGGCTTTCCTGAGGGAAGCACACTGGTAGTAGGTACTGACCACAGAAAACAGTCATTTGCAGTGTTGTTCAGAAAATGTTCGCTAAGACTTCGTTTAATTATGTGCGTGGCAAGAATGTGCGGAAAAACAGACATCCCAACCAAATTTGTTCAGAAAGCCAGTTGTCATCCCAAAACTGATAATCTCCGTAGACTCGGAATGCATAAGGAACAGTAATTGCAGGTAATAGGCAGGTACGTATTGTCCAGACCAAGGAATATCTCTGGGACTACAGCAGTTCTTGAGCGACGTGGAACAGCAAATAATGAACCTCGCTGGAGAACTTACAGCGTTTTCGCTCTCCCCGAAGTTAGATGATCTCCACTGAACGGTTCACTTCCCGTCTTCCCTCTCCATTTGAAACTTCGCCGTCTTATAGTTGCGATTCCTCGAGTGATACCGCTATCGGTGGCAATCGCTACTGCTACGCAGGAGTTTCGCTAGACAATACTGCGCTCTTCTCCCAAGGAAATCGGTTTAAGTTTCAATAGGTTTTCTGTCGAGGGCGGGAGTCTGCGGTCTGAAATTTTATCCCTGTCGATCCCCCCGAAAAATAATGGAGGCAGATGTAGGAAGGGCCTAATCAATTGCATAGAACCAAACGTTGAGACCTTTTGAACAGAGGTTTTTTGAGAGAGCGTCCGTGCCCGCTTGAGAATCGCCAGTTGGGACTGATGCCTTACCAACAAAGCCCTTTTCACCTTATCAAAACTTACACCCTTCATAAAAGCTCTATTCATAGTCCCGTGTCAAAACTCCCGTTTCTATAGGGACAACTTTGTTTTCGTAGAGTTTACGTTCAGATCTCCCCTCGCGTCACGATTCCACATCTTTTCTACGGCCCTCCTACTTCCTTGATTACAAACAAATAGTTCACGCGCAGCTTTCGGCATAAAAATCTGACCTAGAAAATATTTGCCTCTCCTACGATACTTAAGATTGCGTCAATATTGCAATGAGTTCAAAATGGTACATGCATTTTTGACATAAAATTTGCTCCTTTTCCGCTTCAGAACATTTTGAATCCACCCTAGGATTCGACATTAGCAAATTTTGGAGGAAAGTAATTTAATGGTTGTACCTATGTTATGTTGATCCGCCATTTAATTCGCGAAGGGATCTAATCGTTTTAATCAATCGAACCTGTTGTAGATCCACAGAGAATATGGATCCTGTAAACCTTAACTGGTATAACCTTCGAGCAGTTACCCCAAGCAACGTGAAGAGTGGTGTGTTACTTTTCGTTTTTTAAATAAAATAAAGATTGGAGATTTTTGACTCGTACAACCAAACAAGTTGTGACTTTATTTAAAACTAACCCGGTGTCAGGTACAACAGAACTGATCCGCCCAGGTAAACGCCAATTCCACGAAAATCCTGCTACGTATCCAGAAAATTATCCTTCGTCTCTCCTGTCCCAAACCTCTCGCGTACTTCTTACGTACCAGGCCCGGTTCTTTTTCTCCTTTTTTAAGGCAAGGAGACCGAATATGAAGTCGGTTTTGACCAAAGAGTGAAAAATTGAGGTCCGAACGAACTTTCAGCCTTAAATTCACGTTAAATTTTGGCGCACAGTTTGGGTCCCCATTTGGGAATATATTTGGATCCTAGTGTTGTGCCCCGAAGCTCGGCAGCCGGACCGGAATGCACCCAGAGGTGTTAGGTGTGGAAAATGGGTGTAATAATAGGGGGTTTCGAGGATTTTTTTGTTTTGTTTTAGTGAACATGAGCTTGTGGGGGATCGTTGTCTATGTTTTTTAAGGCAAGAGGACCGAATGTGAAGTTAATTTTGATCAAAAAGTGAAGAATTGACGTTTTAACGAAGGTTAAGCCCCCAAAATTGATTTTTTATGAGTCAAAAACCTGGGAAATCATCTGAAATCACCATGGATTTGTATAATAACACTAGAAGTAGTATAAGCAGGTAAATCAAGACAATTAAATGGCACTATCATTGATCAAGGTACTTTGTAAAAAATTAATAGGAGCCTAATTCGTGTTTTGGGGGCCAAAATTGGTGGAAACCATCAAAAATAATTATTTCAATTATTGCACGTGAAATAAACAATACATGAACAGCCAACATTTCTGTAGGTTTGTCTGATAATTTTATTTATTTATTTTTTTAAAGAAAAAGTAATATTGACGGATAGTGGTGTGGTGATGAATCACAGCTTATTCTGAACTTAGTCAATTTAACATTTATAAATTGGCAACTTCTCTCCGCGTTCGCCCTTCATGACGTCCATCAGGCCACCTCGCTCGAGTATCGTCTGAGTCGTACTTAGGTAGGTATTGCTAAAGACTTGTGGAATGTTAGAGCCTTGGTATTGAAGGCCATGGCACGGGACTTGGAAGGGTTGACTATTACACGCCATTCGGTGCACCATTGCCCTTGGGCTTCCAGGTGTATAATACTAAACTTGATGTCTGCTCTGCTTGCTTTTAAAAAGCCCTTGGACACTGGTGTGAGTGCTCGAGCGGTACTGTGTTCGAGATGGTCAACTAGAGACCGTCCATTAGTCAAAATGACTTCAAATTTGAGTTCTTGTACGTCAGAAATCGCTAAAAATGACCAAAAAGTGTTTGAAACTGTGGAAAACGGTTGGTCACGCGGTAAATTGAAATATGGGTTGAGCGGAAGAATTACATCGGAAATTCACTGATAAGGACAAGCTGCACGACTCGACCTTTTACGATTCCTCGTCAGTCAAAGTGTACTGCGATAACAGCGACTCTCAGGCCGGTAGTATTAAAAAGCCACTGGACAATGGGCAGGCCGCGCCCTGGGGTTTTCCCAGCGGGCGTGAAGGTTCCCAGGGCCGCTGTCACCGGCGCTGTGGGCGAAGGGGACCGTGGGGAACCGCAAACTTCCCAAAGTGGACGCAGACGGTTCACAAAATGAAGAGAAACCGGGTACCCCGACACGCACGCCCCAACAACGGGAAGCTTCGTTTAGCCCGCTCGAGAGGACAATTTCGAGCCTCGTCTAATCACGGGAAACGCATTGTCCGGTTTTCTTGGGCGTAATGACACCCCACCGTGGACAAAACGACTTTCTGTATTGTCATCCCGGTTTACATGATCTTACATTGACTAACTGTGCAAAAACGGGCAGTCAGAGCCAAAAAGGGGGTCTGGGTGTTGTGAAGAGGTTAATACGAGGAGGGGGGGGGGGGATTGAGTTCGTGAGAAGCGAAAACATGGGTACTTAGTTTATAATGGGCTGAAGGGAAACTACGAGGCGACAGACACCACGAGATTGTTTTTGTTGTAATTACATTCGATGTGATGGTTGGGGTGGATGGGGGGGGGGGGGGGTCAACAATCAACATGGACATGCGACTATACCAAGTCTTAAGCTGAGGTTTTTTCTTATCGTTGCGCTTATGCAAAAGAAGCGAATCTGATGGGCGACCCCAGACGTACTACAGTAAGTGCCTTGAGGACGCGACATGCAACCTCTGTCGTATGAGTCCGTTGGTTCGAATCCCAACACCCCTCGCCCCGACCCGACACGACGCGATGGTCCCGACCCGACGATCTCAACCTAACGGCAACAGGTAGCCCACGAGGTGAAAGATCGGACTGAATTCTCATCGTGACTGACTGCCGATCACGTCCGCAACGTCGGCAGATCTGTATATGGTTTTTCAAAATTTCCACTACCTCTGACATCATTGCGCCCCTCTCGCCTGGGTGGGACCACTCTGCCCACTGTAACGTCAGAATTGGTGGAAACTTTGAAAAGTCGTAGAAAAAGAGCAACTTATCGTACTGGGGATAAAAATAAGATCCCATAGGTCCATTGAGCCCACTCTCGCGAGCGGCATGAGCAGTATCCTGTATATATGGTGTAAGGGGGGGAGGTGCCCAAATTTCGTCTGTGGGTTATGCGCTCTTGTTTACTTTTTAATTCTTTAACAAACGAAACTTAGATTCCACCTTGAGAATTTTGACACCAACCGCACTGTCCTACGATAAGCAGTTCTTTCTCCACCATTTTTCAAAATGTCCACCAATTCTGACGTCATTGCACCCCTCTCTACGTCAGAAGTGTTGGGAACTTCCAAAAGTCATAGAAAAAGAACTGCTTATCGTAGGACAGTGCGGTTGTGCAGTTTTCAGAAGTGAATCTGGTTTCATTATAAAAAAACGCTGCAAATTATTACACAACGGTTTATTATTTACCTGTATAGATGCCCCTTCTGCGTATATATCACTGTATTCTGTGGTCAATACCCTCGAGCTCCCCCCAGGAAAGCTCTAAATTGAGTACTGGAGCCGGCCCGGGAATTAAAGTTTGATAAAAATGCGCGGGATTCAATGACTCAATAATTAATTATTTGTAGTTATTCATGAAGCCAATAATACCCAATAATACTTCAACGTTTGCTCAAGTTGCAAAAGTAGGTACCTATCAACAAAATCCAAAAGATCCATCATTTTTCAAATGAAATATTATCACAGAACAACCAACTCTTCTTCATACAGCCATCCGTGATGATAATCAGGTGATCCCTAGTGATGATATCTGGGCCGGATTCATACCGTTTCATTCACGATCACCTTGACGAAGCTTTTCGGTGCAAACGAACGGTCGTTGATGGCTTCCGTTTCAAGGTAAGTAAAATCCGAAAATGGCATACAAAAATGTCTACCCGTCAGCCGTACTTCGCACTTTCCTTAGATACCATGGAGAGAATTAATGACATTTGTTTTGTAGGTCCATTTGGGGTCTAGTTGGTCCGCGAAGCTCGGCGTTACTAAGGGCTAAAGAATAATGGAATTTCCAGAACGCCGTTATCGCCAATTTGTTTACGTTTTAGCGAATTTTCAAAGAAAGTGAAGCCATTACAATGGATTCAAAATTTTCAGAACATGAATTTTTGAAAGATTTTAATAGGCAAATGATCCGTTTCAGAGCATCCCTTGATTTTTTGGCAATACTTGGAATTTTTATCCGGACGATATCTGACCTTGGGTAGGTAGGTAGGATGATAAAAATTCCAAAATTTCGCCAAAATGTTCGTATTGCCTAACAAAAGGGTGATTTTGAAGATGAGAAATTTTCAAAAATTGTAAGAGGTCAAATGTGAGTTTTTAGTGGTCAAAAATCGGTAAAAACGGCTAAAATTGCTAACAATATTGACATAAAATCACTGAAAATAGTACGGAAGGGAGATTAAAGACAGAAAAAGACCATTTCAGTTTTCATACAGAATAGGAATCAGATTTGGATTTTTAGGGTTCACAAATTGTAATCAAGGGTTACAATATTATCAATATTACTTCACCTGGGGTTGTGGGGGATGGTGATTCGCGACGGAGGAACTATTAATTTCGATGATAGAAATATTTTTCTCAAAAAGGATTGGGTCAAATTTGATTTTATTAGGGTCAAAAATCGGTAAAAATCGCTAAGATCACGAAAAAATTGTATAATTTTACGAAAAGTGGTATGGTATGGTTCTATATCATCTTGTTACGCTATAGCACGATTATTTCTTTGAAAAGTATCTCTTACAGCCATGCTGCATGACTGGAACTTTTTAAATAGTTCTCGAACTTGGGGAATTTTTTGAGACCACCCGGAGCATTGTACGTCCAACCGTTCGTTCACAGTAAGGCCCCGAAGTTTGCTCCGAAAAGCTTCGTCAACATGGTCGTGAATGAAACGTTATGCATCCAGTCCAGATATAATTGCTAGGGAATACCTGATTATAATCACGCATGGCTGTATGAAGTCGAATTGGTTGTTCCGAGATATTATTTAATTTGAAGAATGTTGGTTATTTTGGATTTTGTTGATAGTTACTTCTGTAGCTCGAACAAATGTTATGCTTACTGAACAACAACAAATAATGGTAGAATTCTTAAAAACACCGCATATTTATGAAATGTAATTGCCCAGCCGGCTCCAGTACTTGATTTATGGCTTTCCAGGGGGGTGCTACACGGTAGGTATTGACCGCAGAAAACAGTGATATACACGTAAATAGTAAACCGTTGTGTAATAATTTGCAGTGTTTTTAAATCCCATTTCTCAAGATCCACGTGGAGCTTTAATCGATGAATGAACCTCATTTTCGTTGAGCACAAGGGGAGGTATTTGTGGGTGTAGTGATGAATCTGTTTGCTCCTTGGGTGAGCGCAATCGAGAGGTTTGCAGTGTGTGATCATACTGTTTTCTCCCACCTGTATAACTTGCGAACCAACGTGCGAAATTTTAATTTTGGACGTATAATTCTTTCGGTTCTTTTTCGAATACAAGGCCTTCGGTAGTGAGGAAGTGAAACTTTCTTCAGAAATCTGAGCTGATAACCGATTGAAAATCCTTCACTATCAAATCACGTGGCATGTTCCAACTTCTTGGAGTTACATTCAAAATTACGCTCAAGTATACTGTAGGCCTGAGGCACCCTCAGACTGACCGTGACCACTCTTATCGAAACTCTCGACTGCCACCGAAGAGCGATAATGACTGTTATTACGATTTTTCTCCAGAGATTTAAAACCATAACGATATCATGAATGGAAACAGGCGGAGATGTATAGATGTTGATAAAAGGTGAGCATTAATCGAAGGCAACCCCTTCGGGTGGCGGGCGTGTTGTCGCCGCAACCGCTAATATTGAATCAAGGAGGCAGTGGCGCCAGTTCCCATACCAGGCAATCAGTTACCTCTCCACCATCTTCATCCTCTATCTTCCTCATCCTCGACCCCCCCTCGTCACTCATACACCGTTTTACCTGCAACTTGCCTCGAGGGGTTCTTGTGTTATCCCTTCAAGTCGTTTACGTCGTCCCGTAATTCACTGCCTTCCCATCAAAACTGTCTACGCTTTTAAATACTCTCTCGGGGCCCCGTCGTGTTTCAACGCAATTAGCGGTTCAAATCCTCGCCGCCACTCAAAATCATCTATCCACGATCTTAGTATCATCCTAACCTACCGTAAGTTTTTCTGCGTTCGTTTAGCCGGATGTCAATATGACTCAAGAAGTGATGGCTTTATCCCTAAGTCCTTGATAGTTCCCCAATATTGGCCCTTAATAATTAGACTTGAAGGACCCATTATTATTGGGCTTTACACGAGTGATGGTCCAAAACGGCACACATTGCCCAAATATCGCGAAAACAGAAATTAAAGTCATATTTCCAACATTCTCCTAGTGAGATGGTGATTCATCTATTCCTTTCTACACTATATTCACCATTCGATAACGATTATAGGTTTGTGGCGTAGTAAATAGGTTAGTTCGCTTTGCCGAAAAAGACACTTCCGAACCATTTGAAAGTCACGTCCGCGTTCGCAGTGGATTTTCCTACTCCTCTGAATGTGTAGTGTGGCATGTCGTTCTGCTCGCCGCACTCTTTATTCGTTTGACCACTTGCGGACGGTTTTCAAGTCGTCTGAGGATTTTTTGGCTTACAGTTTTCTGACGAGATGTCCCCACCAACTCCCTCCAGCGATATCCAGTCAAATCATTTGATTTAAGCAGCCTCGGATTCGTGCGTGCGCGTTTTTTGAGCGTCTTCGTTCTGTTCAGTTCCGGCCAGACCCATTTGCGGTAGTACTCGTAATGTTCAAGTTGTTGCAGGTTGGAGTCGGTTGCGCAAGCGCACTGGAGGATTCACAAACCGGTTTGCTAGTGGTTTGCAAGTCACCCGTTTAGCCCACGACGAAACAGCTAACGATGTACAGACAATTGGACAACTTCAATCCGAACGAGTCACCTGCAATTTGATAAATTTTAAAATTAATATTTCCTTTCAAAATAGTTGATATAAATTATACTCTCATGAAACCCCACTTTCATCATATTGCGACTGAATAGCGAGAAGAAATCGCAGTGTTTTTTTTTGTTTTTTTTTTGTTTTTTCTCATTCAATTTGTATGTATGATACAGGTCCCATACTTAATGTCTGTGCATTTCTGGGACACCCTGTATTCACCTGGAAGGCCAGATTGAGATAGTAAGTGGTAAATCAGAAACTGCTGTAGGAGGCGTTAGCGACGCGGCTGTATGGTTTCATCATCAGATCCTTCTAATATATTGGAAAACGTACGGCGATCCGATGTTGTACGTGGCTGCAGAAGATGGCCTTAGCAATCTCATGAATATTCTCTAGCGTGAATATTCAAATTATGAACTGTTAAGTAACTCATCCCAAGCTGACAATGCTGTCATATCTTATCAACCACTTAGTGGCGCCCAGTCGTTTCGACCTCTGTAATGGAGTCTCCCCCGTTATCTACCTTTAAAGAGACCGTCGCGAGAGGATAAAATATTCTGCTTTTCACTGACAACGGAGCCGAGACAAGAAGCGGGTGCTACACTTAAAACCCGTTTTCCATTTCTTCGCAAAAAGGAAATATTTTTGCGTCCTTACCACAGAGCCAGGTGGGCTAAAGCGCCGGTAAAAAAACAAAAAAAAAACGACGAATTAGGCGGCGGGGGCGAGTTCCAGTCATCTGGCCTATGATACAATTTTCGAAGTTGATGACAGCAAATTTGACAGATTTTTAAGGATTTTAAACATCGCAAAATTGAAGTTTGAACAGCTTTTTGATTTAAAAAAAAATGCGTTGCCGAAAGTGGTTTGTGTTGATAACGGTGCGTTTATTGTCGAATGAAATCTGGAGGACACCCCCAGACCCCCTGATTATAACAGTTTGGATCAAGGATCAAAGCAAGGAAACGTGGAACATGTTTTTCGAATAGGTACATGATAACAGAGGATATGGAGATATGTAGAAAAATGTCTGCCAATTCGAGTAGGCACTATAGCTTCCTCACTTGAACGTATAGACTAGTTGGGTAGGTTCGTTATCATACGGGACCATCTGCGATCCAACCCGCGTGTGCCCTCAAAATTTCATCACTACGACTACTTTTCGCGTAGTTAGAAGCGTTATAAGGAAACGGTCAACATTTCATGTTAGCGCATGCGGAGAGGGAAATTACAGTAAGATTCCAATGAAGTTCATACGGAACCATCGATGTATTATACTGATCGACCCTCCAAATTGAACTCATTTCAACGATAATTAAGGTAGTTTTGGGCACTCCAAGTATTTCACGTTTGCGCATGCGCAGACTAAACGATTTTCATGATTTTGAAACTGGACCATCTGCGATCCAACCCGCGTATACCCTCAGAATTTCAGCTCTCTGCGACTATTTATCGCGTAGTTAGAAGCGTTACAAGGAAATGGTCAACATTCCATGTTCGCGCATGCGTAGATCAAAGCTACGATTCCAATGAAATTAACTTGGAACTACCAAAGTATTATTCCTGACCGACCCTCCAAGTTTGAACTCATTTCAACGATATTTAGGGTACTTATGGGTGTTCCAATTATTTCACGTTTGCGCGTTTGAGTTACGGTACTTTTTCGATGATTTTGGTACGGGACCATCTGTGAGTCAACCCGCACCTACCCTCAAAATTTCAGCTCACCTCGACCTTTATTTCGGGTAGTTATGGGTATTGCAAGGAATTAACATAGACAGACACGGAACCAAATAGGTATGTTCCTCGATGTCTGAAACGGAAAATGGTAGTGGACATTTTCATTTTGGAGGACATGAACTTTTTTTACTCAATCACGAATCAAAGGCTTCCCTGCCTTCGGTAGTGAGGAAGCAAAAAAACGTCGTGGGATTTCAAGCCTCGGACCAGCGACCTAACGCAATGTAATGTAATACACGTCATCAGCTGTTTTCGGCGTTTTTTGGGTAGGTAAAACCCCCTCGGCAGTTTTCGGCGGAGTGGGATCTGGCCGTGCTCTCATCGGCAAAGGTGTGGTAGGAGCAGTGGTGAGTTGGGTGGTAGGAGTGGGGTAGAGGGAGAACTGTGCGGGCGACGGGGAGGGGGCCGGGTGTTTACGCGGACAAGGACGGGACGCTCTCCAGCCCGGTTTACTCCCGTAAAAACATGTTCGATGTTAAAAACAAAAACAAACAAAAAACGACGAATTAGGCGGCGGGGGCGAGTTCCAGTGATCTGGCCCATGATACAATTTTCGAAGTTGATGATAGCCAATTTGACAGATTTTTAAGGATTTTTAACCTCCCAAAATTGAAGTTTGAACAGCTTTTTGATTGAAAAAAATGACTGACTTACTTCGTTGTTCCTCGTATAGCGGTGTTGAGGTTTTGAGGAGAGCCTTCCATCCTTTTCGATCTTCTGCTCGAGTGCGGCTTCGTCTCCAGGGCACTCCACGTTCCTCCGCAGTGTGGCGGACGTTTTCCTCCCACGAGGTCCGTGGACTCCCTCGGTGTCTGCTGCCTGCGTATCCTGGCCTTCCATGCCCTGCGAAGGTGGTCTGCCTCATTTCAGGCATACGGACTATGTGGCCAAACCATCTTATCCGGGTGGTGCTCTATCTTCGATCAGGTGGCTTCTGATTGTCTGGTTGCGCACTCGGTCCCTCCTGATCTTTCCTTCCACTTTCGCATTTCCGTGGCTTGTACACGACTATTTCGCTTGGAGGTAACTCACCACCCACTTGGAGGTAAACTCACCACCCCAATTGGAGGTAAATCACCACCCACGTGACATTCTGAACTGTAAGTCAGTGTAGGTGTATACACAAAAACCATTTTGACTATTGGAATAGTCGCATTGTCTCGATTCCCCATTCTATACCGCACCACGGATCAAGAGCCTCAAGTACTTCCAGGAAACCCAGTATCTAATAGGTAAATAACCCTGGCGCCAGATCGTTCCAGCACACTTGAGGTCATGAACTAATTCGGCGTACTCGATCTGCGCAGGCCTTGGCGGTCTGTGAAGCGTTCCAGCGAAGTTAAGTTCACGTATACTGTTTTACCCTCCCCGAGTACATGAGCTGGTACATGAACTTCTTGCTCCAAAGGGAGAGCAGGGATGTGAACAAACTCGAAGATAACCTCGCTGATGTGTATAACCTCCCCAAAAGTTTCACATATCTGGTCTTCTCGCACGAATAAAATTTATTGTTGCTTGCATTTTGTTATAGTCGCTTATTAGAAACGTTTCTAGTTCAGGCGTTCCAGCGGTTCAGGTCATAAACCGAAAATTCAATTCATGAACTCATCCCCACCACTTCGGTTCTCGCACTGAACTAGTACATGTCCTATTCACGGCGCTGGAACAAACCTGTGGAGTGCTAAAACCAACATGGAACACCTGTGTAATTAAATACCTCGCAACCAATGAAAATTTTGATCCAGTTGAGACAATAATTCCTCAGGGCACGGTACTAGGGCCATTTTGTTCTGTTGTTTGTTAAATGGTTGTAAACAAATTGTTCTTTCGCACACAGGCTCCATTTTAGCCCTGGTTGTGTCCCCGAGCTCGGCAGCCACATCCGTCGACACCCGGTTCTGGATGAAATGCCGGTGCATAAATGGGATATTTGAGGTTTTAGAGAAAATTAGCAAGCGGGGTAGCACTTTTTCTGTGTAATTATGGGCCTTGTTGGAAATTAGGTACGTTTGCGCATGCGCAGATGATATTTACTGTCCAGTTTTGAGGAAATTGATATGGGACATGGGGAATTGATATGGGATATTGGTGATTGATTAATGGTATTTCACATGGGGTCTTTCATCAAGACTGTTTTTGGTTTGCTATTTTCAATAATGAAACTTTAGAACCGAGCATGAAAAAAATATTTTTAACTCCTCCTCCAACTCAAAATTGTATGGTTTCCGTTTCAAGGTATACGAAGAATCCAATAATCCGATAATGGAATGAAACATTTCTGCCCGACCGCCGTCCGCCGTACTTCGCACATTCCTTTAAATGTTTATATGAGTCCCGTTTGGGGTCTAGTTGGTCCGCGAAGCTCGGCCTTACTGTCATCTCTAAAGGTTGGAAAATAGGGATAAAGTTTACAGGGCGCCGTTATCTCGAATTTTGTTTACGTTTTTAAATTAATCTCGAACATGAGAATTTTCGAGACCACCCGGAGTCGAGACCGCCCGGTACGTCCAGCCGTTCGTTCATAGTAAGGCCCTGAATTTTGCCCATACACATGGTATACATCCAGCCCAGATATCATTGCTAGGGAACACCTGATTATAATCACGGATGGCTGTATGAAGTCATGTTGGGTGTTCCGTGATATTATTTCATCTAAAGAATGATGGTTATTTTGAATTTTGTTGATAGGTACATACTTTTGTAACTTGAACCAACGTTATGCTTCATGAATAACGACCAATAACTAATGATAGAATTCTTGAATCCTCCGCATATTTATGAAACTGTTTTGCCCGGCCGGCCCTATCACTCGATTTAGGGCTTCCCCGAGGTGAGCGCGAGGGTAGGTATTGACCACAGAAAACAGTGATCTATGCTGAAGGGGTACCTTTACAGGTAAATAATAAACCATTGTGTACAAATTTTTTCAGAAAGGTCTAAAACGTAAAACATGAATGAGAGGTTTCTTTTTGTGGACAACTAAGTATTGTTTTATCCCGAATGTAATCACAAAAGCTTCCACCACCTCGGTAGGCTCTGATGCAGAAGTACTGAATTCATAATGTAGGTAACAGGTCTGTACGAACTTGGTGTCCAGTAGCAACGAGAATCTTTGGGTCTACTGCAGTTCTTGAATGACCTGGAACTTGGTTGAAGAACTGCTTGCAAAACGGTGACCTAGGGAGAAAGTACTAACTGTTGTGTGAGGGGGGAAGAAGGACTGTGGGTGGACGTTGTGCGTCTATCTTGTGGTGCCCAACTCTGGATTTTCAAGGTTCTTTTCGCAATATTGTGGGTTTTTGATCCGGTTATGCAACAAACCTGGGGAAACCTACGCGGATACTTGCCATAATAGAAATTTACACATCATTCGCATCCCCTGTGATTCATATGTTACTCAACAATATTTTTTTCGTCAGTAAGGAAGTGTCGCCAACAGGGGCGTTGCTCCATAAGGCCACTTGGGCCACTACCTGGCACCCAGAAACACTGAGAGTAAGAAATAAACTCCAACCATGTGTTCAGTTGGCATTTGAATTTCCCTCCGTAAACTATACCTAGCATTTTTCACAAAGTTCAACAGCGACTTGACAGAGTTCTCTGGCTATGGATATTCAATATGTGGTTCCCTCATGTTGGCTCCCTGTAGCTCCCCAGATGGAGCATGGTATCAGAATATAGCGACAACAATCGATGTCGTGCAATCAAAATCGAAACCTAGGCTCCTGAAACTGGCAGGTCGCCATGGCAACCGAGAAAAGAGGCCCTTCCACGCAAGCTCAGTCGAGTAAAAATGTTGTTTGCCACGCCCACTTTGGGCCACAGCCCCAGAATCTGATTTCAACCCCATAATCGTTCATTTCACAATCAATTCGATCCCTTCGATTCAATTGGTCATCTCGATACGAGATGCTTCTTCTTCTGATTTGCTCTGAATCACATTCGCTTTCTCTGTCAGTTTTCAATTTTTTTGCGTCAAATTTTGCACGTTTTGCGTTCAGCCCGGTTCCGTTGACAGATTTGTATTTGTGGTACCTATGTGCGTTTTGTCCTGTTTGCTGTTGTGGTTTGTGGGTTGATCGGCGTCAGCACACAGATAACTACCTAGCTTCTAGTCAATAGCTTCTCCATTCAAGATTCAAGTAGGTACCAGCGGACGGGTCATTTTTTTGTTGAGTTTTAAGTTTACTATATTTTTGTAGCACATGAATTCGGTGGCTAATTTGCTGTAGAAATCGAACAACGATAGAGTGTTGATCAAAAGAGATAAGCTTTGCTGAATATCACTCAGTCAGTAAATAAGGGAAGGGTGTTGTTGCCTTGGGGTATTTTGTAGACATATCTGTTGGTTTTGTGTTCTGGTCTGGTGCCCCACCGTTTTCAGAGCCCACGCACCGCTACTGGTTCTCAAAATGTTTTGAAAAGGAAAAAAATAAATAACTCGCGGAAAATTGGTAGTTTGAAGCCCGTTTTCAAAAATTGCCGTTTTCAAATGATTAAAATTAAAAATGCAACAAAAAATTACGTATCAGGTCTATTCACATCTGATTGGCTGTTGGCCCAGGGAGGCGGAGAGAAGCCTGGGAGGCGAAGGTTCTCAATGCTGCCAACAACCAAACATTAAAAATGGCAAACCTTCTTGGTAGCCTTTAAGCAATTTTGCTGTGAACTTTCGTGAACCTACCCTCGGTTTGATTCTGAGAAAATGTCTTTTAAAAACACGTATAAATTTGCGGTTCATTCCATCCATCCATTGCGCTTCCGTACACTGTTTAAAGTGATGCGCTAGCGTTCTAAGCGGGGTTTGAGTTGAACTACTCAGCAATATTTACTTCATACGTCATTTCTAGCAGGAACTCAGAAATTAAAATTTCACACCCGTTTTCTGCGTAGAGTCTCCGACATGTGGTCAGTAAGTGTTAATTTCCGTTATTGAATAGCATTTAGTAAAAAAAGTAGAAGTTGTAACCCATAATAATCGTCCATTCATAGGTCAGCAGTTCGAAGTTTTTCCCACACAGGGAATGAGCTGAAAGAATAAGCACAGGTTGGTATGAATGGGATGCCAGATGTTCGATTAAAGAGTAAACTCTTCTACATGAATGGCCGTAGAGACCCGATATATATTTATATTATGCAATCCTCCCGACATCGCGGCCTCTGTCGTCCCCGGTGTCCAGTCCAAGATGAGTTGGGCAGGACAGAGGAAATGACTGTGGTGGTGGTTGGGGATTGGGAGGGGGACTGGCTTATAAATTCGCAGTCCAGTCACTGGGTAATGGCATGTACCCCCCCCCCCCACCCCCTCACTGGTCAACGTCCAGCATTCGCAACGTCGACACCCGTTCATCTGACTACAATCGTCCGAAAGGACCACACAGACTTCGGAGCTCTTTTCATTTGGGCTCCTTCCTCGTGTTTTCGATTCATTTGAATCCCCCTTCTTTCTCGATGGGTCTTGCAATCTGAGGCCACAGCTGTGACGGTATATGGAAATCCCGTCAAACTGTTAGCTTATTGGTTATGGGCTCTTTCCCGATCTTTTCACCACGCGGCTGGTGGGCCGGCGGTTTGCGAAAACGAACCGTAAACTCCTGGAAGTATTGCGTTTTAATATAACCGGTGTCTTAACATGGAGAAGTCACACTCATTACCCTAATTTTCTTGAGCTCTTGAGAGGGAGAAACTGTGCTGTATGGACGGCCAGTATTGCCTACCTCTCTATGACACAGCAGAACATGAAAGGAGGTAGTCAAAGCACTGGTAGTACTCAGTGAACTCCCTGTTCCCCAATAATGAATTGCATATTTCCAGAATTGATTGTTGCTCTACATTTTTTTTTTGGTAATTATTTTGGACATCAAGCAGCCCTATTGCAAACATTTACCCGCCAAGAAGGATTGAGCAGCCGCAAAAAGGATTGATATCCATTTTGCCCGCCGAAGTAGCATGCTCGGTGCTTCGCCCCTCGGTCCTGGATGTGCATATAGAAACTTGTTCCTTCTACCTCTGTGGGGTATGTGTATAACAACCTGTTCCTTCCCCCCAGATCCTGAAATTTCTTTCACAGATGCTTGGCGGGCACCTTGTCGCCCTCCAGGATTTTGATCACTTCCTCCAGGAGCCCAGTGAACAAGTGTGCCAAATTTCAGCTATTAAACCCTTAACCTACTCCTAGAAACTGCACCCCCCCCCCCTCCCATATGGTGGGAAAATGAGGAAGGCTTGACAAAATGCACGAAAGGAACTTCCTAGGAGCATAAAGAATGTGTGTGCAAAATTTCTGCTCGATCGGTGTCTGCGAGGCTGTAGCCCTGCCAAAGAACGAGAACAACAAGAAGTAGAAAAACTTGAAAAATAGCGATTTTCAAACTTCCATAACTCCGGCATCTGATGTTCCCGAAGGTTGAAATTTGGTACAAATCCTCAGAAGCCCCTAGAAAATGGGTGTACAAAAATCAATACCGGAGACCCCCAGTGGGCCACGTTAGAAGGGGGGGGGGGGGGGACCCAACTTGTTCCGTCTTGTAAACAGCGTTTTTGGTCGCTTGCGAGTTTTTCGGTTTTCTTGGTGGGTGGGACGCTCCCGTCGCTCCCGCATCCCTACATTTTATCAATAAATACGAGTGAATGATTTATTGGGTTGACGGGACAGTTGATTGGGACGAGCTGTAATACCAGTCCAACGACGGGTCATCCACTGGATAACAGCGTCTTCCAGTCATATGAAACCTTTTTTCAAGAGCAGATGATATATTCTAGTTGAGTGGGCCTCAAATGTTGGTCACCCTGTACAGCGAGATTTCCTTCAGGACGACCTTCTGTGCGAGAAAAACAATTCAATATATCGAGCATTCGAGTCGGTAATAGTGATTGTTTACCCGATAACTGATGAAAAGATTGATTTCGATCAATACTTGGTTTGAATTTCTTGTAAAACTCCGAAATTCCATATTTTGGTACCGGCCCGATATGCTATCTACCGCCGGGCCGCTGTCTACCTCCCGAATCTGATGCCTACCGCTACTTCGCGGTGGCTCAGTATGCTATCTACCAACGTCGTTGATGTATCTTATCATTCGCAAGCTAAACAGTCGTTGTGTTTGTGACCTTTACTCCCCCCTTAACAACTGGTCAATATTCGAGATCCTTACAGGTAATAAAAGTTAGGTATGGCATAAAAATTAACGGTGTGGGTAGCCTCGGTCTCCTGGAGTGGACACTGAAAGAGGAATGTTTATCATCCACAAGAAAACTTAATCGACGCATTCTTTGATGACATGAAGAACACGACACTCGTGCAGTGAATTTGAAAACCATCGACGAACTTCGATTTGGAGTCAAATTTTACAGGCAAGCAATTTTAATGAAGTAGACAATATGACTAGTCGGTAGATAGCATAATAGACCACCGGAAAGTCGGTAGATAGCATACTACACCAATTGAACGTCGGTAGATAGCATATTGGACTCCATATTTTGCCAAAATGTTTGTGATGGTAAGCGAAAGGATGAATTCAAAGGCGAGCTATTTTCAAAAACAAAAACGCTACAAATTATTACACAGCTTTTTATTATTTACCTGTATAGATTGCCCCTTTTGAGTAGATCACTGTTTTCTGGGGTCAATACCTACCCTGGAGCTCCCCCCAGGAAAGCCTATATCGCGTACTGGAGCCGGCCGGGGAATTATAGTTTCATAAATATGCAGCGCCTTAATAATATTATATCATTAATTATTATTTTTTGTTATTCGTGAAGCATAACGGTTATTCAATTTAAAAAAGTAGAATCAACAAAATCCAAAAACACTATACAGCCATAAGTGATTATAATGAGCTGTTCCCTGCAATTATATCTGGACTCGATGTATACCGTTTCATTCACGATCATGTTGATGAAGCATTTTCAGCAAAATTCAGGGCCTTACTGTTAACGAACGGCTGGACGTACAATGTTCCGGGTGGCCTCAAAAAAATTCCCAAGTTCGAGATAAATTTAAAAACGTAAAAAATTCGAGATAACGGCGTCTTGTAAATTTCAGCCCCTATTTTTCAACCCTTAGAGATGACTGACAGTAACACCGAGATTCGCGGACCAACTAGACCCCAAATTGGACCCACAAACCAAATTTCATTAATTATTGTTCATAGTACTAAGAAAAAAAAGTGCGGCGACGGCGGACGGACAGGATTTTTTAAATACCATTTGTGGATTCTACGTAGGTACCTTGAAACGGAAACCAAATTTTGAGGGGGGAGGGGGTTCATGCTCGATTCTCAAGGTTCATTGTTGAAAATAATAAGCGAAAAGTCGGCCAAATCTGCTCAGATAGATGTGTCATTCAAATTCGAGTTTCGGGGGCTAAAACATCGGTAAAATGTTCCAGACGTGCCGCATGGGCAAATTTGAGAAATACTATCCTGTAACAGTTTTGGTGATTTAAAATGTATTTTTAGTTATGTTTTCAGTTATGTTTAGCAGTTTTTACCGATTATAAGCTATTTTTGGGCCACAAAAGCTCAAATTTGGCTCAAAGTTTATTTTTGAAAATCAGAAAACTACAAGGTGGCTATGGATTTCCACTACTCCGCCGCAAGTGATTTAAGTTTGAAAATCAGAATCATCCTTTCGTACAAATACTCTCTCGTAGTCATGGTCCGATACCATCTGGAATGACATTACAATGACAAGTCTAGGGTTGGATCCAGAAGTCTCTGAAACGGAAAAGGATCAAACAATGCTCAACAATTTTTTGGCCCATTGCAACAACTGTTAAAGCCACCAAAAATCTATGTAAATTCGCCAAAGGTAGTCTATAATTTAATTCGAGACATGAAAAGAATGTTTTGACAGTCAAACGTATTCTTCTGAGTCAAATTCGAGTTTTTGGGGGTCATTAGTCTCAAAAATTGCTTAAAACGGAAATAGCTATAATTGAGCTATCTCAAAAATTTGCTCGCATGGTGTTGCTGCGATAATGAAACTTATTACGAGATACGTCCAACCATTGCCGGATGTAAAACGACTGGTCTCGAGTGACTCGGAGAAACTCTTGGGTGGGTCCAACAATTGGAGAAGATAACGATCGGAATTCGCTCATTTTTACGAGGGTCGTCCCCGTTTTCCCAACGTAGTTTCCGAGCGGCGAGATGGCCGAGAAACCGTTTCCCGAGCGCCTGTTCTGATGGTCGCGGTGGACCATTACCGCCAACGGGGCTCCCTGGGAGGTGACCGATCCACGACAAATTACCAAAACCTCAATAACAAGTCGCGCGCAATTACTCAGGTCCGGACGAGGAAGCACCTGGGGCTAATGAGAGCTCAGATGACCTGCTCGAACGGGTAACAGAGCAATTCCCCTCGCCGTTATGATAATAACCTAATGAAATCGCTGGAATAAGCGTTCGTACTTTGTTTAATTTGTACGTAACCTACTATTAGAACCATCAAGTACTTGGGGTCGTGCACCTCGCGGCAAGACTGGAACACATTCGCTCTTCTAGCGGATTTTCGAGAAGGTGGGTCTTAAATGTATATGTCAAATAAAAGAAGGGCCTATACCTAACTATCTGCGGGCGCAGTGAAATCGTGGATGGAGAAATTACCACACAATCCTTCACTCAATGTAACTTTTAATATTGAAAATAGTTACTTGAGAAAAGATACCTAATACTGGGGGCCTATTCACTAAGCGAAAGAGACATCTCTTTTCGGTCCGACTCTCTCTTTTGACAGAAAAGATGTTTATAGTATCCATGACAGGGTTATTCAATAACTTCTAAAAGAGAGAGTTGGCGGCCATCTTGGCATTTTCGATCTCTTTCAGAGAGACAGCTAATTAGGTGTCTTTCCTCGAAAGAGTCTATTTCTCGTTTGTTTGACAGTGATAAATCGTGTAATATCCTCGTTCATCCGCAACCACATCGGTAATTTTGATTTTTTTTTCATTTCTTAAAGGTTAGTCAATTTCAATTTAAAATATATACATATTATTGATTCATGAGTAAAAACCTTCAAGTACGAGTTGAGGTAGGTACCTACCTATCTAAGAGTGGCCGTTCATTAGGTGTAGATAAATAATACAAGCATTAAGCCCCCTAATTCGATTTTTTCTGTTTATAATTGAGACTTTTTTTTTCAATTCCATTTAAACTTTTATCCGATTCATGAGTAAAAACGTCCAAGTATGGATTGAGGTAGGTAGGAACCCATTGAATAAGTATTATTAAGAAATGCGTTCATTATTAAGGAATTGAACTCCTTGGGGCACAAACATCTCGCACTTCATGGATACTATGGGATTTTCATGCATTAGGATCCATATCTCTTTCTCAAGTCACTGGAGCCTGTAAAATAGACGAACCCCGGAGACATTTGAAGAGACTGTCTCCCGAGGGAGACTATCTCTCCCGGGAGATTTTCGAAATGGATTATCTCTTTCCACTATCTATTTTAGGCCATACGAACTGCCGTCAATAAAATCACGACGGTCGAAGGTACAAATGACAAATTACTCCTGAGGAGCCAGTCTTAAGATCTTAGCTATGTACTTGCGGTTATGAACAACAACGAGTCCGATGCATAAGAAGAGAGTGCCGGGGCGCAAGGCGTGTTTTTGTCACTACCTATACGTATTAATATATATTCCTCGTGGATATCTGACGTTGGCTACGAGATGAAAAATTTCGCTAAATTTGCCAATTTTTTAAATTTATTACAAACAAATAGAAACATCGAAGATAGGAATTTTTGAAGAACAAGAATGGGTCAAATTTAAGATTATGCGGGTAAAAATGGCTATAATTCTTGAAGATGGTTCAGAATCACCAACAATTGATTCACCTATAAAATAAGATAAAATGAGACTACAGGAGGGAAATCAGATATAATGAGTTTACCTAGCTTCGAGGAACCAATTTATGAATGCAGAACACTAAATCACGAGTTTGTTGAAATCCATAGTATCCATACTCCGTATAGTCTAAAACACTAAATCCATAGTCCCCATACTCTCCATTGTCTAATCATGGTCTCCCTTTAAAAAATCTGAAATTTTGATATAGTAATGGTGTTACACTGGCGCATGTTTACTCATGTTGACAAAATAACTTACAAAATCAGTTTTACATGATCATCAAAATGTAAGTGTAGCAAGTTTCAAGAGGGAAAACATACCTCCCTAAAACATACACCCAATCCGCATGATTCCTGAAACTTTAAACAAAGTCGGGCCATAGGTTCTTGAGAAATTGAGATACCTCAGATTCACGTATGCATGCGCAATTGCCATACCAATGATCCTATCGGTTCCTATGGCCGTTTACACCGATCCCGAAACCCAAATTTAACCCACGCTTTGCTTTCGAAAATTATCCATCTTCAAACTTCTCATTTTGATTGCCATAAAATACATTTTGGCGGCATTTTATCCACATTTTTTACGTTACGGTGACTATTGGGTTTTTAGCGATTGTTGTTCTGTAATAATTTTTACCGATTTTCAACGGTTTTTGACCCAAATTTGACCCGCTTTTTATTTTTGAAAGTTGCCCGACCCCATCCTTTTGTTTCATCTGAGGAACGTTTTCCGTACTTTTCAGTTTTTTATCTCGTAGCCATCTGGAATGACACATAAATTACTTACATATTGGAACCTCAACAATAGCGTATTCGCAAAAATACTACCTATTCTAACAGTCTGTTTTTCCCCCTTCTTCTTCCAAACGTGGTTAAAGATTGTCTCGGAAGAAACATCAGTAATTTGTATGAAATCGCCAAGACTGTTACTAGACTCGAGACGGTAAGAGACCATTTCAGTAGTCTATAAATATATAATATAATACTTCATTAATAACAAGGCAGAAGCTCGGCAGGGAGCGCTGCACCTGCCAAAATACCCTATTGACGTGAAAATAATTGCTCAATAATGCTCGAAATCGTTGTGGTACCTGACTTAAGTAGGTAATCAGGTTATGAAAGAAGTTCCTGTCCGCCGCGAATTTTGCCATTTTCAACAATGTTTAGCGGTTTTTGATTCTCATAAACTCGAACTTGACTCCATTTTTTAAAAGAAAGAATAGAATCTCCATCCTATACACCAAGTATGGTGAATTCATATCTCCCCGAAAAGAACCCTGCTGTGAACATTTGCCCGCCAAGGGAACCTCGTCAGCTGCAAATTTGGTTGATATCCATTTTGCCCGCCAAAGTAGCGTGGCTTTCAACGTTGCTTGATGGGGAGCTTCGTTAGCACAATCTCTGAAGCACTCCGGTTTTTCCTGAAGCACACGGTTTTTCCTAAAATTTCCCGCTTAGGTTTCATCAAATGTCCTAAAATTGCCCGAATTGTCCGCTATATCCCCTTATCCATCCTCACCTTTCCTCGTGGTATGAACCCTCCGGTGTTTGTTTGGTATCCTCAGGTACCTGTCTTCATGGCATACCCGCCGCATTTTACTTGGCTTCAGAGATTTTACAAACGAAGCTCTCTGCCAAGCAGCGTTTGAAGCCATGCTAGTTTGGCTAGCAAAATGGATAGGTATCAATTCTTTTTGCAGCTCAGGAGGTTTTCTTGGCGGGCAGATGTTTACATTTTTAGAGAGATATCACATCTTTTTGCACTGATAGTTTTATGTTTATGTCTGATACCAGTGAAGTTCAATCCTCCAACTTCAACTTCAATTCTATGCAACGAAGTTCAGTTAAAATAATTATTCAATTAAAAGTAATAATGATTTTTCTTTCTGAATGAAAAAAGAACTCTTCCCGCAATCAACTTTTTTTAATTTGAACCTTTATTTGAAAATTGGAAAAAATTAAATTTTTTCAAACAAATTTTCCAGTTTTTTGTTAGGTACATTTGGTGCGTTTATAGGCGGTTATCATTCTGCTGTTAATGAGCCGAGTGGGTTCAGATTTTGATAACTTCCTCAGAGAGCCCAGTTGAACAACTTTGCAGAATTTCAGCTCTTAAAACAGCGCCTGGAGTGCCGCTCTGTAGGCGTATAGAGTGAGATATATTGTACGATTCCTTTCAGAATGCTCTAAAACGGAAAATAATCTGCTACTTGAAGAAAATGCAAGTAATGATAATTTTGGGCCCATAGCAGTAACTTATTTTTCTCGATCAGCTAAAAATAACGTGAACAAGGTATGTGGGATAGCTATTTATGAGGAGACTAAGGTTTTCAGTACTTTCTTAAAAACGTATAACAGTGAAGATAAAAACATAGAAAAATAAAGGTGGAAGGTGTGCTTGTATTTCCGCGACATCCTTTCAGGTAGCAGTCTACCAACGGTGGTGAACAACGTGATACTTTTCTACTCCGAAAATTATTCAACAACATACTAAGGTGACGCCCTCCATCACAGCGGTTGCATATTTCATAGGATGAAACTACTTGATTGTCTCACATTGAACGGAGCAGATTGAAAAGGTGAAACAGCCTAAAAATTCCAAGGGAAAAACGACCCTAAATAATTCCACAATATAGCGGAGGTGAAGGTTATGACAAGGAGAGCTGGTGAGCGAGTCAGAAATTAGTAGATTGGCCTCCGTCCAACGAGCCTGGACAAGTCGTCTTCTGCCTTTATTATTAAGTCCGGAACATAACAACGTGATAATGTCCTTGAGTTATGACTTGAGCCCCGTCATAATCCCTCGGAATTAGCGGAACGCTATCACAGTAAAGCAAATTGTTAACGAGACTAGTTCGACTAATCAACGTGTTACAGCTTCTTTTTTTATGGTAAGTATTTTCAAAGGTCCGTTTTTGTTCTTCAAGAATCGTTTTTCAAAAATTACGATAAGCCATCGAATAGACATCTTAGTGCAAGCTGATGGAACTTTTTTTTCGGATTTTCAAATAATAATAATTACCAATCATGGAAAAATGTTGAGTAGTGAAAAAAACAGTGGGAAGTGGATTGACATTACATAGGTGTACCTGTCGCTTCCTCACGGCTTTCAGTTGTGTCTGAAGGTACCTACTACTGGAAATGCAGTAGATGCATATGCTTTTATTCCCCTAACCATACAGAAGTCACTCAACAACTATTTATTCAACTTCTTGAACGAAATCTGGCGACGAATCATCTAAAAAAAAATTTACGCTGGAAATGGACCATGCGCATGCGCTGATCTACAAATAAATGTGCGTAGGTATTGGCAAAATATATCATTCCTTTGGAAATTCCATCATAATCGGTCGAACATAACCGATGTGAGTGCTACATGGGTTTCATGTTTGCGGATGCGCAGAAGCTACCATTCCTCTGGCCACTGTGGAATTATTGGGGAATCATCAGAACCGAACCCTCATTATTATAGCGGACAGTTTCACCAAAATCTGCTAACATATAGGTAATTGAAGATCCGTCGAATGAACCCGGAGAAAAGGGCATTACAAGGATTCCGTTGGTTGATATCATTAAGATCGCAATACAACTGGAAGGAATACATCAGATAGAAAACTTGTATGATCCCTGAAAACCTCTTTAATGTGGGCTTTACTGAACTTGCGGCAGATGAGCTTCACATGGTTTTTGCTGTTCGTGCGTACTGATCGCAAAGCTGTTCATAGCAAACCGTCAGAAGCTCAACCTGATCTTTGAATATTCCAGCAGAATCGGTGGGGTAGAACCGGAATTACTTCGAGTGTTGCTAAATCCATAAGTGCACATGCGCGGTCGAGAGATCTGCTTTCGGATTGTGATGAATTTCATAATGGAGTATTTGGGGAACTCGCATATATCCTCGAATTTTCCGGTGTTGTGGGTCGTTCCTTCGTTAAGATATACAGACAGAGACGGGGACCGAATTTCTCTGGGTCGGAATTGCAGGAAGCGAGAGAAAATGTTGATTTTGAAGGACATGCAATTTTTCAGTTCATGGATGAATGCGAGGCGTCCCTGAATTCAGCAGTAGCAGTGAGTAGGCAAAATGTGCTCCAGGACTTAGGTCCGATTAGCCGCTGACCCTTTGGCTAATCGAGCTATGAAGCTTAACGTGTAGGATAAGCTATGGTCTGCCTGATATTCCATGTGTTTCACCTGCCTTTCTTCATTACTTTGCGAAAAGTTAGTTCTATTCTTGATGTCGAATTCAGATTTGAAAAAATTCTGCCAAGTGGGTGGACAGTTTAGCTTCCGCACATCGTCACTTTCATTCATACCTACCTCATTCGTTGACGTAGGTATATCCTCTATGCATAGGCACTGTGGATGTACGTAGGTCGGTAACGTACATCTACAGCGCCTATGCATAGCGGATGTACCTACGTCAACGAATGAGGTAGGTACCCTACCCAATACAAACCACACCCTAAACATTACCTGTCCAACATGGTTGAAGTCGGACGAGGTATCCACAAGTTGAATGGTTCACTTATGAGAGATCAAGTCTGCTCACGCTCAGGTATACAGTTACTTCACTCGCATTTGGGTGGTTCTGTTAAAACATCCAAATGTGTGGCTCTTGAAAACTTCATCAAAATCAGTTGAACATAACTAAGAATTATGCTATTATTCAACCTCGCCACCAATCACTGTGAAATTCGTTGGGAACCACGAGGAACTCAAGCTGCATGGCCCCTGAAAATGAAGAAGAAGAAGAAGGAGGAGAAGAAAAAGAAGAAGAATAAGAAGAAGAAGAAATGCTTTAATGAATAGTTAAAGTTTTGCAGGATGTACAGTTACAGTAGCATTATTACGACAAGGGGATTTTATCCGTCTGTAGGAAGGGCGCGAGTGGTTATAAAAGAAAAACTAAATTTACAAAACCGATCCGCGACACAAACTGGTTTCGCGACACAAACTATTACAAAGATTTCTACAATTTCAATTTCCCCAATACCAATGCTAATGCTACAATTTTCCGAGATACTCGCGATCATTCAATGCACCCACATACCACCAATTAAACTCGGCAATGAGACCACATTTATACCTCCAAGCTGTCCTACGATATCTTGCCAAATTCCCCCAGTCTCTGCCATTAGGATTTCAACCACCTGATCTCTTCTCAGGCTGCCAACTCCAAAGCAAGGAATCCTGGGTAATAAATATAAACACAATAAATATAATAAATAAAAAAATGAAAATAAAATAATCCTGAACAAAAATAAATGTACGCAATGCAGGGCACTCGACAATTTATTAAGTGGAAGACATCCTCGATAACTCCATGTTGTACATGAAACACTCCTCCCGCCTTTGATTGTTCGGCATGAAAGGTTTGTAGAAAAGCCTTGTAATGGATGAGGGGTTTAACTACACCGCCCATACAGCGTAGTTTCCCCCTCTCCATCCTCTAGAAAGGTAGGGAGGCAGTGTGACAGCTGCCCCCGGAGACACTGGTTAGATTATATCGCAATGCCTCCAGGAGTTGACGATTCGTTTCCGCGAATCGACCGCCCCTTCAGCCGCGTGTCAAAAAGATCGGGAAGAGCCCGCATCCAAGATGGACGGGATTCCCATATACCGTCACACTCCTCCCCTTAAAAACATACTTCTTTGAAGAAGAAGTATGTGAAGTTAGACACGGGACTGAAAGTAGTATGGAGTTCTGATTCAGGAAGGTTCATCTGAAAAACTCCAAAGCTGATAGCTTCCATCGTAATGGTACTACTGAGAATTGTTACTGGTGGAGAACTTAGCTCCTTATCAATATCACTTGGCCGACTTGGACAAAAAGGGAAAAAAATCGTTGTCAGAGGTTCTGGTTCAGGAAAGTTCATCTGAACAACCTCTAGGTGACTAACCCCCATCATAAGATGGAACAACTGGAATATAAATCATACAAATGAAAGTAGTTGTCAGAGGTTCTGGTTCAGGAAAGTTCATCTGAACAACCTCTGGGTGACTAACCCCCATCATAAGATGGAACAACTAAAAAAAAAGAGAAAAATTTGGCATTGAGCGCCTTATGAATAATAATAAGTTTGATGATAATAATAATAATAATAATAATAATAATAATAATAATAATAATAATAATAATAATAATAATAATAATAATAATAACAATAATAATAATAATAATAATAATTTTTATGATATACAAATTGCCCGGCTGGCTCGAGTACCTACTCGATTTAGGACTCTCTTGGGGTCTTGGGGGAAGCATGAGGGTAGCTACTGACCATAATTTCTCCCTTGAGAGGGAAAAACATTAAATCATGTTTAATGTTTTTCCCTCGCAAGGGAGAAATTAGATATAGTTTTTTAATGTCAAGAAAAAATGAAAGCCACAATTTCACTGACTCTACAAGTATAATGTTGCATTTACTGTACTTATTATAGAACTCGCCATCAACATATGGTTGCTACAACAGAAGGTAGTAACTGTGTAGTAACCAATGAAAAACGTAGCTATTGACTCTTGTTTCTTTCGAGTGCGATATTCTTTATGGTTGCTACAACAGAAGGTAGTAACTGTGTAGTAACCAATGAAAAACTTTGCATATTTGCGTGTCGGAATTCACAGAATGACCCCCAGCCCTAAAACATTAAACATGTTAATAATAATAATGAGTTTGATTTGATGAAAAAAGAAAATTCAATGGCCGAAGTGTATATTGATCAACAAAGGGGTTATTAAAAAGAGAAGATAATATTAAAAAGAGGATTCCTTCTGGAAAACCTCAGGGCTATTCCTTCTGGAAAAGCTCTCAAAAAGTGGAGGGGGTATCGAGGATAAAATCCAGCACATTCCCACCAACCACGCTCTGCTACCATGTAATGGATGAGGGGTTTAACTACACCGCCCATACAGCGTAGTTTCCCCCTCTCCATCCTCTAGAAAGGTAGGGAGGCAGTGTGACAGCTGCCCCCGGAGACACTGGTTAGATTATATCGCAATGCCTCCAGGAGTTGACGATTCGTTTCCGCGAATCGACCGCCCCTTCAGCTGCGTGTCAAAAAGATCGGGAAGAGCCCGCATCCAAGATGGACGGGATTCCCATATACCGTCACAGCCTCAGCAATGAGCAACCCATTTGAGGGCGAGAAACGGGCACAGTTGAACTGGATTCTTCCCCTGAAAATGTTCCTAAATCGATTGAGTGGAACAGTCGTAACCTCACTAAGTTTTCGTTGCTCGCGCATACTCAAATTTTACTTTCATTATACGATCATGATGAAATTCATAGAGGTCCGTCAGGGAACCAAACTGCATGATCCGTGAAGGTTTATTTTTTTTTTAGCGAAACGATTGAATCGATACGGGCAAACTACCCCGCACAAACCCTTCAAATTCCAGCTCGTTCAGATTGTTCTTTCGATATGGTGGTGAACGGGCAGGTGTGTTCATCACTTGTCGTGAACAGTGGGTTTTCACGACAGTATGTTAGAGAGTAGGGTAGAGAGTAGAAAGTTGTGAATTCGTGACGAATGGATAGGAGCAGGAGAGAAATGGGAGTGAGGACAAGATGGATGTGGTAGGATGGGCTCCTATGGGATCTTTAGGCTAACTCCCCACGGTTTTCACCAACATCAGGAGATCTTTAAGGGTGTGCTCCCCGCGGTTTTTCACCAACAGCAGGAGATCTTTTAGGATATGGGAGAGAGTACTAGAGAGAGGGTCGAGAGAGAGGGATTCGAGAGAGAGAGGTTCGAGAGAGAAGTCGCAAGTCGGGGGTCTAGTAATGAAGAACTGGGCCAGAAGGGCTGTTTTTATAGGGTCTTTTCCACCCCTCCCCGGTCCACAATCGGCCGTTACAGTCGGCTGAGGCGGATGGCGGTTGGGGAAACCCTGGGTTGTTCACCAGTTCGACGTTCTCCGCGTTTATTTGGTAAAATCACACAATATTACAGGAGTGGATTCTGAGAGGGAATCACGACGGATGTTATACGGGGTTTACAAGAAAGTCCGTGCCGACAGACAGACCGAATGACACGGAACCAAAGTTGTCATCAAATGCACTCATGAAATGGAGGAAATCACGAATGAAAACCTGGATCTAACGCTGACTGAAAGTGGAAGCGGTGCAGACTACGGCTACTGACCGTCAGTAGATTCTCGAATCAGCGAATCAGCCGTGGTCCCATGGAGCAACAGCCTACAGCTCAATAAATTATTTGCGGAGCTCTCATAGTTCGTTTGAGAATGGTGGTGGGGGACGGGGGAAATTGAAATAATTAAGTAGATTACATTAGCCAACCACTCGATCAAGCTTGAATCGTATCTCATCGAAGAGTCTCTATGTTGAAGTACATCTCCCGGAAGTCCATGTACTTCAGCCCCCCCCCCCCCCCCCTCCACGACTATTTGCAGAATTCGCTTGATGTAGGTATCTAAATTATACCGATTTCTTGAAAGACAATGAATAAGTAATATAATACCATTGCCTCAGCCATACAGAAATCTCGCGTTTCCTCTCGAGAGCAGTAAGTACTATGTGTAGCCGATTCCCATCACAATAATCTGCAGGATTACCCCTGGTAAAAATATGAAAAAGCATTTATTTATCCAGTAATTATCAGTATTTCTAATAATGTAACCAATTATCTGTGCCTAAACAACAACATTTGGAACGAATTCTTAGTTAGTTACTGATCAATATCAAGGTTTTCCAGTTTTCGCCTCGTCTAGTTGTTCTGTATTATAGATAGGAGTGCTAGTCCATCAGCCTTCTATAATGCGTCTTATTAAAATTCTATTCACTAGTCAGGAGCCTCAAGTATACCCGGATAAAACAATACCGAATAGAAACTGATGGATTATATTATCAAATTCAACAAAACTATTGAGAAATCCGACATACAAAATAGACAGTATCAATACTTGCTACACACATATACCTTCCATAATTCAAAACCTATTTTGACCAAATTTTCAGGGACCATGCGGGTTGAGCCCGAAATGGTTTCCTATAAATTTCAGAAGGGTCGGATCAATGGTATGGCCCCTGCGCGTACGCAAACGCGAAATCTGAGGTACTCAATTTCCTTCAAGCGAATTTAGCACAAATCTTAGATAGAATTCTTATTATAGATTATACATATTGTAGATAGAATTCTTGAGTGCACCCTAATCGTACTGAATTGATCATTTATCATAATTGTTGTTCATATTTACGGTCACTTTTTTTTAGTTGATTAACTCAGCTATTTTTGACGCTTTTTAGCGTTCTTGACCCCAAAAACTCGTTTTGATCCAATTTTTTTTCTAGAAAAAATGTTTTATTCTATGAAAGTATAAGTTTTTGTATCTCCAGTTACCATTTTATATAACTGATAACCATTTTATATAACTTTGTTTTCTAGAAAAAATGTTTTATCCTACTAAAGTATAACTTTTCATACCTCGAAACCATTTTCTTTTGCTGTATTAAAATATACAATTGTGTTAATATTAACTTTTTCCGAAATTATAGCGCAATTTCACCCACTTTTTTCTGATAAAGTACAAGAATACTTTAGAATAGTATTTAGAATAGACAATAGAAATAGTATTTTCATCCTCCAGTCACCATTTTAAACAGCTGTTAGTGGTTAAACATCAATTTTTGGTAGCTTATACCAAATTTTACCGACTCTTTTACCCACAAAAACTCAGTTTTTACCAACTTTTTGTTTTTGGTAATTGCTTATCTCTGAACTCATCCTTTTGCTTGCCGTTACGATCATTTTAGCGGAAATGGGGAATTTTTATCTCATCGGTCGCAAATATCGCCTGGAACGACACCTGCGCGCGCGCGAATATAGATATTTTATTTTGAGTGAACATCCGTTTCAGGCTTCATGTCCACCGGCCCTACCGGTGTCGCGTTAACATTCAAGAGTGAATGTTAACAATTGCTCTGAAACGGAAAAGGGTCGACAATTTTTTCATAAAGTCATTTGGTACTAATAGTGGACTAAATGCAGTAGCGTCTTTTAGAAAATACTACTTATATTGTCAAAATTGATTTACTTTTGACAAACTAGTTCAAATTTGAGTTTTCGGAAGTTTAACTGCTCAAGGTCGTTAACTTCAAAAATTCGCTCATATGGTCATGCTGCATGACTGCAATTATCCGTCTCAAAGAGAGGATGAAATAGGGATATCCAATACCTACCTATCGATGCCGAAATGTATCGATACTTTTCATGTGATGCCAATAGTTTTGGTATCGATACTTTCCATCTGATACCGATAGCGGTATCAGAAAAATATATCGGTATCAAAAGAAATATCGAAAAGAAAAATTATGGTTTTTTTTTAAATCTTATTTTACAATATCTAATACAAAAATGTACAAATGAAACTGTTATATCAATTAGGTATTAGATACATGAAAAGCTGAAATGAATTCCTCATTGAAAGGAACATTCTGTTGTTTCTTCATTCTTCCAGTGTCCATGGCTGATGCCTCGCCAGGAAAAATAAAAGAAAAGCCAGAAGAAGGAGCTTTTTTCTCACTAGCGCGTGTTTGAGAGTATATTAAATAAAAAAACGCTGCAAATCCCTGCAAAACGGTTTATTATTTTGTACAGAATACCCTTCTGTTACAGATCACAGATCTCCGTATAGATAACCCGTCTATATAACATAATATGTACTATTCTACACGTATTATGTAGATCGCGGACCCTCCGTAGGTTAGTACATAACCCCGTACTCGTTACTAGGTACCTACCTAAACCGTTGTGTAATAATTTACCTGTATAGGTTTCCCTTCTACGGAGATAGAATAATGAACCGTTGTGTAATAATTTGCCCATCAAAAATACTTCAACGGTTGTTCAAGTTGCAAAAGTACCTATCAACAAAATCCAGCCCCTTTTTGGTAGATGAGCCGTTGTGCAATAATTTACCGTTGTGTAATAATTTACCGTGGTGTAATAATTTACCGTTGTGTAATAATTTACCGTTGTGTAATAATTTTCCGTTATGTAATAAGTCATTTTCCATTGTGTAATAATTTACCCATCAATAATACTTCAGCGGTTGTTCAAGTTGCAAAAGTACCGATCAACAAAATCCAGCCCCTTCTGGGTACATGAGCCGTTGTGTTGTAATAATTTACCGTGGTGTCATAATTTACCGTTGTGTAATAATTCACCGTTGTGTAATAATACGCTGTTGTGTAATAATTTGCCGTTGTGTAATAATTTGCCATTGTTTTTACCCATCAATTATACTTCAACGTTTGTTCAAGTTTCAGAAGTACCTACCGACAAAATCCAATAGTCCATCACTTGTCAAATGAAATAATATCGCAGAACAAACAACTTGACTTCATACAGCCATCCTTGATTATAATCAGATGCTCCGTAGTTATGATATCCGGGCCGGATTTATACCGTTTGATTCACGATCGTGTTGACGAAGCTTTTTGGTGCTTACGAACGGTTGGACGTACGATGCTCCGGGTGGTCTCAAAAAATTGTTTAGCTCAAGACAAATTTAATAACGTAAAGAAAACCATACCCTTCCATCGAAAGTTTTCGAGCTACGGCGTTCTGAAAATTTCAACCCCTATTTTGAACCCCTTAGAGATTACTGACAGTAACGTCGAGCTTCGAGGACCAACTAGACCCCGAACGGAACCTATAACCCGAATTTCATCAATTTCGTTTCATGGTAACTAAGAAAAGTGGCCCGTACGGCGTACGGCGGACAGACAGAGATATTTGTATTGCAGTTTTGGATTCTACATACCTTGAAACGTAAACCATCAAATTTTGAGGGGGGGTAAGAATTTTTTTTTTCTTGCTCGATTCCAATGGTTCATTATTAAAAATAATAAACCAAAAATGCCTAACTTGAAAATAAATAGTCAAGGAAAGTAGGTCCAATTTGACAAATTGGCTTCATTTTCACGTAAGGTACCCATGTGACCATGCCATGACCTGGCCAATGTTGGCACTTTTGCTTCCTCACTACCGAAGGTAGAGCAGCCTGGGATTCGTGATTGAGTAAAACAAAATTTATGTCCTCCAAAAATGAAAATGGAGGGGTGTCAAAAAATTCCAACTTTTTTTCAATACTGTTTTATTATTTAGTGTGTGCAAGCAAAAAATTCGTAAAATTTGTCAAAAAATAGGTATATACATACTTTAATGTGTATAAAAATTACACAACAATTAGTTTATTGTTAGGGCAAAAATACAATAATAAATGGATAAATTCTCGAATAAATAAGATTTTATAATTTTGATTCAGAAAAAAATAGGAGAACCGAAGATCATTTTTGGTTTATTATTTTCAGTAATGAACATTTGGAATCGTGCATGAAAAAGTATTTTTTACGTTTTTAAATTGATCTTGAACCAATGAATTTTTTGAGACGACCCGGAGCATTGTACGTCCAGCCGTTCGTTTGCACCGAAAAGCTTGGTCAACATGATCGTGAATGTAACGGTATAAATTCGGCCCAGATATCATCACTAGGGAGCACCTGATTATAATCACGGATGGCTGTATGAAGTCGAGTTGGTTGTTCTGTGATATTATTTCTTTTGAAAAATGATGGTTCTTTTCGATTGCGTTGATGGGTACTTTTGCAACTTGAGCGAGCGTTATGCTTCATGCATAACAAATAATTATTAATGATTGAATTCCCGGGCTGGCTCCAGTACTCGATTTAGTGCTTTCGTGGGGGACCACGAGGGTAGGTATTGACCACAGATAACGGTGATCTAAGCAGCAGGGGCAGCTATACTGGTGAATTATTACACAACGGTTTACTGCACAACGGTTTATTACACAACGGTTTATTACCTGTCTTATGCTTCATGAATTACAACAAATAATTATTAATGATTGAGTTACTGAATCCCGCGCATTTTTATGAAATTTTAATACCCGGGCAAGCTCCGATAGACGATTTAGGGGTATCCTGGGAGGAGCTCGAGAGCAGGTACTGACGAAGGAAACAGTGATCTACGAAGAAGGGGCATCTATACACGTAAATAATAAACCGTTGTGTAATAATTTGGAGGGTTTTTCATTTTTGATTCGGTCATTTCCCGTTCTTGAGGCACTGACAGTTCTCACGAGTGAAAACATGTGACTGGTGACGGAAATAATGTAGGTACACAGGTAGGTACTTTCCGTACAATAGGAGAGTGTCAGTGGGTCAGCGTCAAATGAATCCAAATGATGACCTATGTAAACAAATAAAAAACGCTGCAAAGTCCTTGTCACATGGGTTTATTATTCTATTGGAGTTCTAGAGATTTTTGTTGGCTGTTAAATGTATTGTTTCTTTCATGTGGAATGATTGAAATAGCTATTTCTGATGATTTCCACCAATTTTGGCCCCCAAAACATGAAATAGGTACGCTTTTTTTTTTAAGATCATCTTTGATCATTGGTAGTGGCATTTAATGGTCTTGATTCACCTGTTTACACTTTTGGTTTATTATTTTCAATAATGAACCATTGGAATCGAGCATGAAAAAAAAAATTCTTACACCCCCTCAAAATTTGATGGTTTACGTTTCAAGGTATGTAGAATCCAAAACTGCAATAAAAATATTTCTGTCTGTCCGCCGTACGCCGTACGCCGTACGGGCCACTTTTCTTAGTTACCATGAAAAAAAATTGATGAAATTCGGGTTATAGGTTCCGTTCGGCGTCTAGTTGGTCCTCGAAGCTCGACGTTACTGTGAGTCATCTCTAAGGGGTTCAAAATAGGGGTTGAAATTTTCAAAACGCCTATACCATTTTTTTACGTAAATATTTTTACGGTTTTAAATAGTTCTTGAACTTGCGAGTTTTTTAAGACCATCCGGAGCATCGTACGTCCAGCCGTTCGTTCACAGTAAGGCCCCGAAGTTTGCACCGACAGGCATTTTCGACTCCAGTGTGTATACAATTCAAACCAAATCTCGTAACCAGAGACGCGCCCACAATAGTAGTTTGTGAATACGGCCAATCATTGGTAGGGATCACCTGATTATATTGGCGGAGTATGAAGTCGAGTTGGTTGTTCTGTGATATTATTTAATTTGAAAAATGATGGCTCTTTTGGAGTTTGTTGGTAGGTAGTGAAACTTGAACAAACGTTGAAGTATTACCTATTGATGGGTAAATTATTACTACGGTAAATCATTACTCAACGGTAAATTGTTACACAACGGTTCATTATACCATCTACGTAGAAGGGGCTGGAGTTTGTTGGTAGGTACTTTTGCAACTTTTTTCACTCCTCATCAACAATTTCTTTTCAGAACTTCATTATGTGTGTTTCTTTTTGTTAGGTACTGTTTGTCATCGGCAGAATTATTTTAGCAACATTTAACTCGAGATTTAGGTAGGTACCTAGTAACGAGTACGGGGTTAGGTACTAACCTACGGAGGGTCTGCGATCTACATAATTATGCATAGAATAGTACATATTATATTATATAGACGGGTTATCTATAAATAGAGCTGTGATCTGTAACGGAAGGGTATTCTATACAAAATAATAAACCGTTGTGCAGGGATTTGCAGCGTTTTTCCAATGTTATTGTACACATTGATGGTGATTTCAGACAGTTTCCCAGGTTTTTGACTCATAAAAAACCAATTTTGGGAGCTCTGAACCTTTGGTAAAACCTCAATTTCCGCGTCTTTGGTCAAAATCGACTTCATATTCGGTCTTCTCGTCCTCAAAAACATGGAAAAAGACACCTCAAAAGCTCATGTTACTAACATGTTGTTAAAACGCAAAAAGTACCTATTTTTACACACATTTTCACTCATAACACCCCTGGGTATATTCCGATCGGGCTGAAACGTTTCGGGACACAACTAGGGCCCAAATGGAGCATGTGTGCGAAATAACGACTTTTTTAGACCGAAAATGAAGCCTGTACACGTGATACGGCGTACGGCGGACGGACATTGCATTTTTGGAATCTACGCACCTTGAAACGGAAAAGAAAAAATTTTGAGGGGGTGTTATAAACATTTTTTGCTGAGCGAATACATAGGTGTATTATTCACAGAATAATAAACCAAAATGAATTCGAACGACGGCAAATGTACTCGTAAACACACAGAAAATGAACTCAGTCAGATCAAACAGAGCTGTCAGATAAGAAAAATGTAAACATATTATGTAAACGTCAAAACGGGTCTACAGTCCACTGCGAGGGCTTCAGCATGACGTAATTAGTGTCCTCGTCCACTATAGAGGGTTCCACTATACAGGGGTTCAAACACATTGAATCTTCTATCTCTGCGTCGAGACCATGGCCAAATTATCCATTAAGAGAGGTGTCCACTAAGACGGTTTCACTGTACATTAAGAAGTTTATAGTATCCTCAGAACGATAGTTCCTTAGTTCTTAGGAGTTATTTAGATATGAGTTAGTTCATCAGGAGGGCAAGCAGCCTACAGGAGGGCCAGCCTGTCAGGAGGGCTGCTGGTGTGCCCACTGTATATCGCTTATCGAGTGCACTACCTCGCTCACGATACTGGCGCCTTGGGCTCTGCTCGATATAGGCAGTGACAGGCAAAAGAGCACTGCCCTCTACCAGTTCACCCTCAGATCGCTCATGCTGCGTGCTTTTGCACGCGACGAGTTGTGAATCATGGCTGGCCCCAGTAACCGAGGTCTATCTCACTTGGAAGCAGGGGCGTTGCGTCCATAAGGTCACTTGAGCCACTGCCCCGGCACCCAAAAATACCAGGAATAAAAAAAACTCCAACCATTGTTCAGTTGGCATCTGAGTTTTCCTCCATACACTGTACCTACCAAGCATTTTCCACAAAGTTCAACAGCTATGGATATTCAATATTCTAGCAGAGCATCCATGGTGGTTCCTGGTGGGATTCGAATGACGCGGCCGAAGCGACTGTAGCCGCGCGGCTGTGAAGTAGGACTGCTTTGACAATAATACAACGGAACCCATTCGAATTGCGCGTTTGCAGCCGCGCGGCCGAAGCGACTCGAACGAGGCGGCTCAACTGCTCGGGGAGCAGTCTAGCCGCGTCCCCCCACGCGGCTGGTAAGTCGAGAGAGGGGTTCACAGTTCATAGTTCGTCAGGAAACCGACGAATACAGACATATATGGGCTGTCAGTGGGTTCACCGACACTCACGGCATAGTTTTTCATTCCAATATTGAACTGCTACATATCGCGAGTGATTTACTTCGAATTAATTCAAAATGGATGATTCGAAACTTATTGAGATAGTGCGAGGACATCCAAGTACATATATACAATGCAAAACACCGCTGGAAGAGGACCCCATTGACACATTTTTCAAAAGTATGGCTATGTCGGTTAAAAAATTGTCCAGTACAAACCAAATCCGTGCCAAAATGCAAATTTGTGAGATTGATGGTCAACTCGAGCTGTCTGAAATCTCTTCCCGCCCTCCAACATATTCTGCACCGGACCTGCACCTCACAACAGTACCTGCTTCCGCCGTCGACAATGAACTTCAGTTAATCACAAATGCGTCTGGCCGTTATTTCACTTGAGTGTTGAATTTAGAATACCTACCTTTTATCTTTTTTTTTGTAAAAATTTAATGAAAATTTGAAATAATAAATATTATTACGATTAAATTGCTTTACCTGAGCGTAACTCCCAGTTGTTCAGCAGGGCTGATGGGTTGTTTGACGTTGCCACATGACTCGTTTGTTATTTTTGCTTCGATAAGTGATAACACATAGTTGAACTGTTTAATATTTAACCGGAAAAACTTCCTGAACACGGTTTCATCCTTCAGAAGGTGCCTCTTTATAATAATGTTCTGAAACCCCTCGGTTTCTCTCGCCAAGTACATTGGGTGAGGATTACGCCTGTTTTTCATAAGGTCCAGCAGCAATAGCTCTTCTTCTTCCTCTTTCTGGACTAACGACGACACCAACTGCAGCGATGTACTCTCCATGGCGCTATCGTAGGTACTAAAGTCAAGCAATCGGAAGTCACGTGTGGCGTTCATAGCGGCTAGAATCGCGAGATTGGAAGTCATATACGCGTCTCTGGGTCGCGCGGCTACAGTCGTTCCAGCCGCGTCATTCGAATCCCACCTTTAGTGTTAGCTCCATAGACCAAGCATGTTATCGGAATAAAGCGACAGTAATCGATGTCGTGCAATCGAAATCGACACCTAGGCTCCTGAAACTGACAAGTAGGTCCTGGGACCTAGTTTTCCCATGGCAACTGAGAAAATTGGCCCGTCCGTGCATGCTCAGTCGAGTAAAAATGTTGTTTGCCACGCCCACTTTGGGCCGTGGCTCCAGAATCTGATTTCAACCCAAAAAACGATCATTTCACAATCGATTCGATCCCTTCGATTCAATTTATCACCTAGATACAAGATGCTTCTTCTTCTGATTTGTTAACATGGAACATGTTTTTTTTGTTGTCTCTGAATCAAATTCGCTATCTCAATTGAGACTGTCAGTTTCCAATTTTTTAGCGTCCAATTTTGCGCGTTTTGCGCTGGGTCCTGTTCCGATGACAGATTTGTATTTACAGGTACCTACGTGCGTTTTGTCCTGTTTGCTGTTTGTGGGGTTTGTGGGTTGATCACCGTCGTAGCACACAGATAGCTGCCTAGCTTCTAGTCAGCAGGCCATTCAACTAGGTACCGGCCGACGAGTCATTGTTTTGTTGTGTTTTAGTTTACTGTATTTTTGTAACACGTGAATTCGGTGGCTAATTTGCTGTAGAAATTGTCGACGTTTTCGTACGACGATAGAGTGTTGATTAAAAGAGATAAGCTTTGCTGAGTATGACTCAGTCAGTAAATAAGGGAAGGGTGTTGTTGCCTTGGGGTATTTTGTAGACAAATCTGTTGATTTTGTGATCTGGTCTGGTGCACCACCGCTCTCAGAACCCACGCACCGCTACTGCTTGGAAGGCAATTTATTCTTGAAGTACATACCTATTGAAGTACCAGTTTTAAATTGTAGTTCCTTCAAACAATTGTAACGATCATGTGAATGATTTCTACAAATAAAATATTTTGATTTGATAGTTCATCGCAGGAGTTAGTTCAAATGGGGAGGCTACTATACACAAGGAGTTCATACTCCTAGTATCACGGAACGACAGTTCAAACGAATAAGTAACTAAGTTGGTATCGTTCAGGAACTAAGACGGTACCTATTCTATATATATCCGTTCTAGTCAGTGTTTGTGTCATGTGATTTCAAACCTAAAGGAAGTAGAATGAACTAATGAACTAACTCAAAGAACTACTCTACAGTCACAAGGAACAACGCCTGATCTCAAAAATTTCCGAAAATGAAGTTTTCACGTATCTCCCCTAAATTTTACATGCTCTTTCCATTGGTGAAGTCAAAAATTGAAAATTGTAACTAAAAAACGTCCAAATTTTCACCCGACAAACTGGAAAATTGTGGTGTTAAAAGGAAAAACGCCTCATCTCATTCAAGTCAACGGTAAAACGACTCAAGTACGGCATCATAAACGCCTCAGATAATTTATTCTAATCCTAGATTATGAGGAAAAACACCTCAAGTCGGTGAAAATTGAGATGAGGCGTTTCACCTTGGAATCATTGGCTTAATTACTAGGTCGAGTCATTTATCGTCAGATGAGCGAGGCGTTCGTCCTTTGATTATTATAACAGCTGAGCCCACATGAGGTGTTCTTTGCGTGGTATTCCACCTAATAATAAGAATACGGAAATAATCGAGCAACTGTGCCGTCTCATGCCAGAAAGCAGGAAAAGTTTTAGGGAATCGCTTCCAGTTGACAAAGGAGCAAAAGATTTAGTAGTTGAAGAAAACTATTTAAAATGTTAACAAAATAAAATAACTTACATTTCTAGTAGTATTTAATAAATTTTGTTACTTTTTTTTCATATTTTGCTTGTACAGTAATTTGGTTCAGTGATTTTTTTTCCTGGAGGAATATCTATTTGAAGAAAATGTAAACTTGAAAGAAATATAGAGAAAAAAAGTAATATTTGAAATTTCCAGTGATATTCATACATTTCACAGAAAGCTGGTGCCAAAACCCAATGTTTTATTTTGCATAAAGCTAAACGAATATTTTGGAGTTCGTTGATCATTTCAAAGGTAGGTCAGCGCATTATTTCGGAAAATTTGAAAATGTAAAACTGAACAAAATTAAAATAGGGAAAATTAGATAAGACAATAAAAGCAAATATTTATCCTTTCCTCTACTTTATTACAAATCCTCTAACGCAAATATAAAATATACCGATTTGTCAGGTAGGTATAAATAATATGCCATTCAGTTTTGGTATTCAGGAGGTGTTCTTGACTAAATTTAACTTGTTTTTTTTATGAATCGTTCATAGGAAAAACGCCTCAAGGCCATCAAAACCTAAATGAAACTCCTTATAAGCAGAATCGATTGGAAATATCGATTATTCTGGGTATAATTTGGTGTCGATATAATCACTAAACATCGATTTATCGTGGTGAGAAGAAATTTTGTTTTTATGACAAACCGGAGAGAAGTTAGGAGGAGGGTAACGGAGCAAAATTTTGAAGTTCTCTCCTGAAAAATTTGATTTTGGTTTATTATTCTGTAATAATACACCTATGTAATCGCTCAGCAAAATTTTTTTATAATACTCCCTCAAACATTTTTTTTACGTTTCAAGGTGCGTAGATTCCAAAAAGCTGCAAAGTCCTTGTCACATGGGTTTATTATCGCTCGTTTAATTATGGCTTTTGAAGTATCGTTTCCCATGTTTATTAGGACGAAAAGACCGAATATGAAGTCGAGTTTGTCCAAAGAGTGGAATATGGAGGGTCTAACGGAGTTTCAGCCTTAAATTGACGTTAAATTTTGGTCTAAAATCTTCGTTCTTCCGCACACAGTTTGGATCCCCATTGGGGAACACATTTGGGTCCTAGTTGTGCTCTAAAGCTCGGTAGCCCGAACGGCATACACTCAGGGGTGTTATGGGAGAAAATTGGGTGTAAAAATAGGGGTTTTCGAGGGTTTTTTGTGGTTTTAGTGAACACGAGCTTGTGCTTCCACGTGAGCTTGTGTTTTCCATGTTTTTTAGGGCGAAAAGACCGAATATGAAGCTGATTTCGACCAAATAGTGAAGAATTGTGATAGTAACGAAGGTTATGCTACCGAAATTCATTTTTTACGACTCAAAAACCTGAGAAATTGTCTGAAATCACCATAAATTTGTATAATAACACTAGAAGTAGTGTTAGCAGGTAAATCAAGACAATTAAATGGCACTATCAATGATCGAAGATAATCTGAAGAAAAAAAGAAGAAAGGAAAAAAACGCTGCAAAGTCCTTGTCACATGGGTTTATTATTCTATTGGACATACCTACAGGAATGTTGGCTGTCCATTTATTGTTTCTTACATACACAATAATTGAAATAGCTATTTCTGATGGTTTCAACCAATTCTGGTCCCTAAAACACGGGTTAGGTAAGTACGCTCCTGTTTTTTGTTTGTTTTTTTCAAATTATCTTTGATCATTGGTAGTACCATTTGATCGTCTTGATCCACGTGTTGACACTTTTTCCAGTGTTATTCTACAAATTGATGGTGATTTCAGACGATTTCCCAGGTTCTTGACTCATAAAAAATCAATTTCGGGAGCGGAACATCTGGTAGAACCTCAATTTTCTACTCTTTGGTCAAAATCGACTTCATATTCGGTCTTCTCGTCCCCAAAAACATGAAAAACGATACCTTAAAGCTCATTTTACAGACATGTTACTAAAACACAAAAAGTAGGTGCCCACCTATTTTTACACACATTTTCACTCATAACACCCCTGGGTATATTCCGATCGGGCTGAAGAGTTTCGGGACACTACTAGGGCCCAAATGGAACATGTGTGCGGAAGAACGAATTTTTTAGGCCTTAAATGAAGCCTGTACACGTGATACGGCGGACGGCGGACGGCGGACGGACATTGCATTTTTTGAATCTACACACCTTGAAACGGAAAAGAAAAAAGTTTGAGGGGGTGTTATAAAAATTTTTTGCTGAGCGATTACATAGGTGTATTATTCACAGAATAATAAACCAAAAAAGGAGCTGTGCTCGTGTTTTTGCGGGGCCAATATTGGTGGAAACCGTCAAAAATCGCTATTTCAATTATGGCGCATGAAGGAAACAATGAATGGACAGTCAACATTTCGGTAGGTATGTGCAGTAGAATAATAAGTCGAAGTGACAAGGACTTTGCAGTGTTTTTAAGCGATGAGACGTTCGTCCTTTCAAGGAGTGAACTAACTGAACTGGAGTCCTCCAAATGAACTGCTCTTACCCACCACTAATCGATACTTTCTCGGTATCGGATATCCCTTGGATGAAAATATCATTCCGTGTGTGGGTGGGGGGGGGGGGGGGGGGTGTCGCTGCGTGGCGTAAGGGTCCGGTAGGCTCCTCAGTACCACCAGCTCACCTTCAGCAACTGTGAACTGGTCTGACGGGGGTGCGTGGGCGGTGTGGGGATCAACGCCAGATCTCGAACCTCTTCAACCCGTCTGGAGCTGTCGAGAGTCCCGAATCCCCTCACAATTACTTCGCCCGATGTTCGACGGATCCAGGCAGCACCCGGGGAGCCGTCCAGGTCGCGGGTGCCTTTGCGTGGGGGGCTGATCCCCGGGGCTCTGCCCTCGCGGGTCCCCCCTCAACACTCCACCACCACCGGTCACCCGGCGCAGAGATCGGATCTGGACACCATTTTGGTGGGCTCTGGTGGGAGGAGCCGTTTCCCCCGTAGCGGTGGGTGGTCCATCAACATCTCCCTTCTTCCCTTCATAACCTGTTTCCAGGTTTTCATTCCCTGTAACCAATAGGTGCCTGATACCTCCAACAGGTTTCGCCTCCCGCGTAATACATCTCCGGTCTTTGCCCAGAGAAACCTCGTGAAAAAAAAAGTCTTTCCCATCGAGACTTTTTCTCCTTGCGAGATATACGAGGAAGTGAAAGAGAGAAAAAAAAACTTGCAATCAGCTACCACGATGCGGTATCGCCTTGGTTTCGACAGACGCCTTCGCGAACAAGTTTTATAAGGCTGGACGTCAACTGGAAGCGGTTTCGAGCGAAGAGAGGTAGCGCGAAAAGGCGCGAATTCGCGCGAACAGTTCGCCCGAGTTCAAACACAGGGATTCTGGCGGAATCCGGTCCACTGCGAGGACTAGTTTCGCGCGAATACAGGCGAACGCGAAAGATTTAAATCTATTTTGAATTTGGACGCGCGTTATCGGGCGAAAACGAAGATGGACATCGGAAAATTTATTATTCTTGTGCACGAAAAACCTCCAATATGGGATCAAAAGCTGCCTCAATATCACGTGAGGAACGTCCAACAACAATTGTGGGAAGAAATCGGATTCGAAATGAATGAAACCGGTTCCCTCATGCTCTTACTAATTTCACGTCTTCTTCTGACCAAAATAGGAGATTCCAGTGCGTAGCGTTGTACTAAACCCTCTGCAAGTGGCGCTGTACAGTACGAACGTCAACTGCAAAGAATTATTCACAAATTACATCATAAAACTGAAGTGAAATTCAGCCGGAGTTCGCCCTAATTTGCGTTCTCTGCACGGACTTCTGACGTGCGAAATCGGGGACTGACGAACACACGCGAATTCGCGCGAACGACTTTTCGCGCGAAATCGCTTCCAGTGGGCGTCCAGCCTAAACGAAACGACTCCACTTTACATACAAAGGATTCACATGCAGTTTGAGGCCAAATCTTTGAGGTTGACTGCCTGTGAGGGACTCACATAAAACTGATCCCATAGGTCGGATGAGCCCACCTTCGGGTGCAGCGTGAGCAACATCCTAAATAATGAGTGAGTGGGGAGGGGCATTAATTTTGCCTGTGGGTTGTGCTCTCGTTTTCGTTTATTATTCTGTGAATAGTACACCTATGTATTCGCTCAGCAAAAAATTCGTATAAAACCCCCTCAAAGTTTTTTCTTTTACGTTTCAAGGTGCGTAGATTCCAAAAAACCAGTCATGCAGCATGACTTAATGAGCGAATTTTCAAAGAAATATTCGAATTAATGGCTATGGTTTTGAATAAAGGAAAACTTCGGTCTAAAATTTGGTTTTCTATGTATATTCTCTTCGTATTTATTTTAATTTGTACGTTTTGTCCATCCTGATTCTACCGTTTTGGGTTTTGGGTAGGTTTTGCGCACTTTAAATGCTCTAATTTAAGAACGGATTTAGATATCTAAAATCCGATTTCACCATCGTGTTCAGCGTGCAAAAACCTTTAAAATGAGGGGTCACTTGTTAGAAAATAACATTTTGGGGATTTTTGGGTAATTTTTGCGCACTTTAAATGCTCTAATTTGAGAAGGGATCAAGATATCTAAAATCCGATTCCACCATCGTGTTCAGCGTGCAAAAACCTTTAAAATGAGGGGTCACTTGTTGGAAAATAACATTTTGGGGATTTGTGGGTAATTTTTGCGCACTTTAAATGCGCCAAAACCCTCCTTAGAGTAGGCCAATTTCGCCCATCTTCGAACTTAGCCTTTCGATTGCCAAGATAGATTTTTTGTGCAAATTTGAGCTGTTTATCTCAATTCTATCGAGAGTTATCGTCTGGAGTGACACATATATATATAAATATATATATACATATAAAAAAGTGTTAAATTTCAGGAATCGTTTTAGAATGGTCTGAAACGGATTTCTATGAAGAAAATTTCCAAAAATTTATATTATTTAAATTTCGAAGCCATTGCAATAGCTTCATTTTCTTTGAAAATTCGCTAAAATGGGTCCGCCGTATCACCCATATCTGCTTTATTTTCGGTTTAAAAAGTCAAAATATAGGGTTTTTTGCTGCTTTAGTATATTATAACATGAGCTTGTGAGGTAGGTATCGTTTTCCTTTTTTTTTTTAAGGATGAGAAGACCGGATATGGAGTCGACTTTGACCACTGAATGAAGCATTGAGGTTGCAACGAAGTTTCAACCTTAAATGTACGTTACATTTTTGTCTAAAATTCTCTTCAGCACACAGTATTTGGGTCCTATTTGTGCTCCGAAGCTCGTCAGCCCGATCGGAATACACCCAGGGGTGTTATGGATGAAAAATGGGTACAGAACTAGGTTTTTTGACGTTTTAGTGAACTTGGGACTGTGAGGTATCGTTTTCCATGTTTTTTGGCCGAGAAGACTGAATATGAAGTTGATTTTGACCGAAGGGTGAAGAATTGAGGTTGCAACGAAGGTTCAGCTCCCAATATTCATTTTTGTGAGTCAAAAACCTGGGGAGATTGTCTGAAATCACCATAAGTTTGTATTATAAAGTATTAGCAGATGAATCAAGACAGCTAAATGTCACTATCAATGATCAAAGATAATTTGTAAAAGAAACAGGAGCATAATTCTTGTTTCTGGAGGCCAAAATCGGTGGAAACAATCAAAAATTACTATTTCAATTATTGCACATGAAAGAAACAATAAGTTAACAGCTAGCATTTCTGTAGATGCATGTTCGATGGAATAATAAATCCATGTGAAAATGACTTCACTGCTATATTATTATTTATTTCTTATTTTTCATTGAAACTAGATTCCATCCTGAGAATTTTGACACCAACTGCACTGTCCTACGATTAGCAGTTCTTTTTCTACGATTTTTCACATTTTCCACCAAACATTTTCCTCTCGACTGGGCAGGACCCCCCTTTCTTGAGCTCTGGAGAGGGAAAAACTATGCTGTATGGGAGCCTGGTTTCACTCTTTCCCTCATGGCATCTCCCAGTATCGTGGACATTTTCAAATTTTCTGAGAAACAATTCCGTAGAAAACCTTCATTAATTGTCACTGTACTTCCAGTTATACCTAATAGACAGTACCTACTAATGAGTACCGTTTCACTGTAGTTCCTGTTATAATATACACCTAGTACCTACTAATGACAACACTGAGAGGCTCGCGAAATCAAATTTTCGAACGCTAGTGAGGCTCTTACGTCGACTCGGTGGAGGAGTTGTCACTCTTCCACTGTGTGAGTGTGTGTATGTAACGCGGGAAAGGACCTTCCGAATGGACATTTTGAGTTGAAATTTAGTCTGGAGATTCCTCATGAGTAGACCATGAGAATTTGCTGTGTAGATTCTTTAATACTGTGACATACATACAGTTTATAGTCTAGTTTCATGCACCCTTATCGCAGTTGGTGCTCAATTTCCATGTTGGTTTACATGTCAAGGGCTCAAGCTATGTTGGGCTCTCTTCTCATTTTCAATAATGAAGCTTTGGAACCGTAAACCACGCAGAAGGAGTATTATCATACCTTCGTTAGTTGGCCCATTTAGTTTAAATCTGTTTTTCAACAACAGATGTTGGAAAAATCCTAATTTGAAATGGGAAATTCCTAACTTGAAAATGGAAAATTCCTAATTCGGTTTGAAATTTTCCAAATTCCTAATTTGATTGGGAAGATTCTGAATTTGGTTTGAAAAAACCCTAATTTGGTTTCGAAAATTCCCAATTTGGTTTGAAACATTCCTATTTGACTAGGATTATATACAGGAAAACAATAAACCGTTGATTAATAATTTCCAGCGTTTTTACACATGGCGGTCGCGGGCCCTGTTCATGAGTGGGCTTAATCCACACAGCCCTTCCAAAGTAGTCTAGTATTTGGGCTCACTCTACAGCCACCAAAGAATTTAGAAACGCCATCGAAAACAGATCGATTTAAACGAATCGAAAAATATTCATTTAAATACAGTTGGACCTGGTTAAAGTGAACCTCTTTTAAGAAATAACTCTATGATATGTTACAAGAAAAACCTCCAAGTATATGGGAAAGAAATGTTTTGGCTTTGCCATTAGGAGATAGATTGATTCAATGGTTTTTTAAAATTTTTTTATTAACCAGGGTAACATTAGGGTCTTGAGTAACCCCAAACCCCCTTACTGTAACATCAAAAAGTTGTATAACATTCCTCTTCGTTAAAGAAGAATGATTATCCCGCATAAGGGAAAACTTCCAGTCATGGAGCATGACCATATGAGCAAAGTTTCGAAGTTACGACTTTTAGCTATTACTGGAAATACCTTTCAATAACTCCGTTATTATTTCACTGTTTTGAGACGACGGAAACAGCCTTTTTGTCGAATTGTCGAAGAGAAAATGTGCTATTGCAATGGGTTAAAAAAAAAAAAAAGAAAAAAAAAATTGACCACTTTTCTCTTCTGTTTATAGGTATGTTTCGAACTCAAAGTACCTCAAATCACACGTCGATTTAACCATCTATATTCGCTAGAGCTCACAAGAAATAGTGTGTTGTGAGGATCATGCAGACAACGCTGCAAATTATCACACAAAGGTTCATTATTTACCTGTTCTTCGTGGATCACTGTTTTCTATGGTCAGTGCCCTAGAGCTCCCCCCAGGAAAGCCCCAAATCGAGGACTGAAGCCGGCCCAGTTAAAGTTTCCTACAAATGAGCGAGATTCAATAATTCAATCACTAATTATTTGCAGTTATTCATGAAGCATAAGGTAAATGATAAACCGTTGTGTAATAATTTACCTGTATAGGTGCCCCTTCTACGTAGATAGTATAATGAACCGTTGTGTAATAATTTACCGTTGTGTAATAATTTGCCCATCAATAATACTTCAACGGTTGTTCAAGTTGCAAAAGTACCTATCAACAAAATCCAGCCCCTTCTACGTTGACGGTATAATGAACCATTGTGTAATAATGTACCGTTGTGTAATAATTTATCGTTGTGTAATAATTTATCGTTGTGTAATAATTTACTATTGTGTAATAAATAATTTACCCACAGATAATACTTCAGCGTTTGTTCAAGCTTCAAATGTACCTATCAACAAAATCCAAAAGCCATCATTTTTCAAATGAAATAACAGAACAACCAACTCGACTTCATACAGCCATCCGTGATTATAATCAGGTGATCCCTAGCAATGATATCTGGGCCTGATTTATACCGTTTGATTCACGATTATGTTGACGAAGCTTTTTGTTGCAAACGAACGGCTGGTCGTACAATGCTCCGGGTGGTCTCAACAAATTCTTCAGTTCAATGCCAATTTAAAAACGTAAAAAAACCATACCCTTCTATCGAAAGTTTTCGAGCTACGGCGCTCAGAAAATTTCAAACCCTACTGTTAACCCCTTAGAGATCAGTGACAATAACGCCGAGCTTCGAGGACAACTAGACCCCGAAAGGGACCTAAAAACCAAATTTCGTCAATTTTTGTTCATGGTAACTAAGAAAAGTGCTAAGTACGGCGTACGGCGGACAGACAGAAATTTTTTTATTGCATTTCCGGATTCTACATAACTTGAAACGTAAAGCATCAAATTTTGAGGGGGGTTAAAAGTCTTTTTTTCATACTCGATTCCAAAGGTTCATTATTGAAAACAATAAACCAAAACGACAATTCTGTAAAAACATTGATAAGTCTTAGGCACTGCAGGACAGTCGAACTTGGATTTTGCGGCGCCATTGCTCCCGACGTGAAGACTGCTATTGTAATAATATGACGGTCAACGTTTATACTCTTAACACTTCAACTCAAAACCCATTCGGAAGGTCCGCGGAACGATTCCGTAAGAACCCTGTGTGACCCCAAAAATGTCCAAGTATGTCTCCAGCGTTCGGTAAGCAAATACTGTGCTACCTTATACCTATTTAGTGCAACACTCGGGTGATCCAGCTGCAGACTTCTCACACTGTGAACAATAACTGACACGAAGAAAACGAGGCACAGACATTTCAGCTAAATCACAACGTGTCGAGTTGAGGTTCTATTCAAATAGAATGGTTTGCTGTCAAATGATTGTTGCAGCTGAATTGCATCATCAGGGGGATTGTCGAGAGGTATCCCAAGAACTCTGACTGACTAGCCCACCCCCGAGCCAGGGATCTGTAGGAGCAGGTATATCTGCATACCCCCCCCCCCCCCCCCCCCCATCAAACAACAACATTGGAACACTACGAAGTCGCTGCCAAGGCCTTGCTCGTTGACAGATCGGCTGAATCCTCGTAATAACCTTCCGCTATTGTATGTAAATATTGATCTTAGGCAAACGCTCTCCCGATCCACCTCTCAGGATATGAATAACATTTTAAAAACCGCCTCCTTCTTGCCCGGACCTCTCCCAGCTCTAATGTACCGGGGCTCCACACCTTTGGGTGCAACCATTCTGACCTTATATGGTAATCCGTGCCCCCTCTCCGCTCCCAATTACGGGTAATTAAGCTCTTCGAAAGTATTTCGTGGTGTCTCGTCAGGTGTCTTGTAACTTTCGTTTTGACGTATCACAGCAGAGCGGGCGGCCGAGCGTTAATGGTTGCTTGAGATCAGAGAGCGCCATTAATTACACCCTTCCAGCGTTGAAGAATCTGCGAGCAGTTGTGTTCATTCCAGGATGTGGACGTCGAAGATTTGAATTATGGTATCGTTCACCGCCATGCGTAAACTAGTTTCACCGAGTACACTTCTCGCCTGACTGATGACAATTCAACTGAGACATGAAAAGCTTTTTTCCAAGGTGTGAGGCACAGCGATAGCGAATCTGTTAAAACCCGAGGTGCTTATGGGCCCCGAGGGGGGGGGGGGGGGGAGGGGGGTCAGTGCCAATTCAAATAACATTCAAACTTAACTAACGTAATCACCCGCGAAGAAATCGTTTCAAATAAAAACGGAGTTATTGAAACGTTATCCATTCAGTAAGTTATTGTTTATTACTGACTCTGGCGCAAAATCGAAAAAAACCTGGCCAAAATGAGAAAAACCCTAAAGCCGGGTTTACATTGGTCGAGTTGAAGGTAAAGTAGAGTGGTAGGGTAGAGTAGAATTATTCTACCCTACTCGTGTAAACATTTTCAGTAGAGTAGAGTTGACTCTACTGACTAGTAAGTGGTAGAGTTGGAGCGACTAGCACGGTGGTAGAGTGACTCTACTCTACTCTACTCACTCCCCCACTACCAAAATTTGAACTCTACTGTTCAGTCTACTACCTATTCTACCCATGTAAACGGTACAGCAGAGTTGGAAGGAGAGGAAGAAGGGAAAAGACACAAGTCTTGATAAGGAGTGACCTCCAGCATTACTCTAAGAGTTATGGCATCCATCATTATATCATTGTGTTTGAGCAGTGGCGATACCGTGCCAGGTCATTGTTCAAATGCCTCAGGACAGAAATTCTCATCACAAGTTCAAACTCATCCAGATCTTCAAACCCCTGATCCATTACCTTCTTTCTCTTCATTTCCTTCAACAAAACAGTGGACAAACGAAGTAAAGGCTTTCTCAATTATTTCTTTACAATAGACATAGAACAGAAGAACTAAACCGATTAGATTAGAACAGAAAGAAAAAACAGAAACTCAACAGAGAGATTTCCCTACTACACCTTTCTGGAAACAGCACTCGACTGACGTGTGAATGATTCAGATGGAGTGGAGTCGAATTGGTAGAGTGGTCTGTAGAGTAGAACGTACTCTACTCTACCTTCAACTCGACCAATGTAAACCCGGCTTAAAAGTAGATATTGAGGCGTCAGTTGACATTTCGGTTCATTCATTACAAAAGTTTGTACGCTCTCCGCTCACTGTTCAACGCGTTACGAAGAAAGCGATGTTTGACACACCTCCCAGCTATTAACATAAACAAAAGGAGGTAAGAAGTTATAAACACAATTTATAATTCGAAATTGATCGCTGAAACTTTAAATACGACAAAAATATAGGAGTGACGAAAATATAATTAAACTGTAATAATCATTAATGAAAATAACTACTTATTGAATCGCATTGGCTGGCGGTGTTTTGTGGTTCGATAGGGTAACAAATTCGCTGAGAAATGTTCCGATTAGTTCCGAGTTCAGTCGCGACCAACTTTTCTAGTTAGGAAACGAGCTTGATGGAATGAACAGAAATTTTATTTTTCCGTATATTGTGCCAGACAGAGCAGTTCAACTTTTAATATCGAAACAGCAACTGCGTGGATGGCTGTGGCAGTCAAACTAGAAGGAGAGTGTAGTGGACCATATTATTAGTTTTTCCGCCCTAAATACAGACGACAAACTCCAGTTCAAACGTACACTTACTTTGGATTCGTAAAGTTATGTGACAGTTTTGTTTTCAAAAATGTGTTTTTGGTTTATTATTTTCAATAATGAACCTTTGGAATCGAGCATCGGAAAAAAGTGCTAACCCCCCTCAAAATTTGATCGCTTACGTTTCAAGGTACGTAGAATCCGAAAATGCAATAAAAAAAATTTCTGTGTACTACATAGCTCTTTTTGTACCTGATATAGATGGAATTCTTGCTCCATTTTGTTTCTGCGATTAATATTTTTTATATCTTAAGTTTTCTATGCTCTATAAAGGCTAATATTTGAAAGTATCTCTTTTGAAGTTTATTTGTATTTTCCGATGGCTAAGGAACTCCACCTGAGAGCACAAGTTCTAGAAACTTATTCTCATGGTGGGCGAAATTGGAGACACATTTATTTAATTTCATGTGTCCAGAATTTTTTTATAATGAAGATACTTTTTGTACTTACATAGTTGTATAAAATTTTAATTTTAGTTAAGAATTTTATTTTAAATTTATATGAAGAATTTTTCTAATTGTTGTACTCTATTTCGCTAAATAAGCAAATCCTAATTCTAATTCTAATTCTAAATGGTATTTCGAGTAAATCAGTTTTGTAGTTTTTAAAATTTTCCAAGTGTAATATTTTTCCGATGTGGCAGTGTAACCCCGTTTGTACATATCTCGAAAGGACACGTTTCTGTTGAGTAGTTCGAATCATATTCTTGGCATCAGGTCCTTACCTTCCCCATATTGTCAATAAAATGCGCATATAAAAATTCTCAGTTGTCTTGGTATAGAACTCATCGTGCCAGATGAATCCTCCCTTAAGTGATAAAAATGCCTTTTCTTCGAATGCCGATTCTTTACTCAGAAGCAGGAAGTTTTAAAGTCGAAGGTTCGATAAGAGTGACTCGTTTAGAATTTGTACTTGGGTATTTCGTCCTAGAACAGATTGTGGATAATGTGGAGCCGCTGCAAGTTATCTTCTAAAATTGGCTAATGATTCTGACTCTGAGCATCACCTTCCCCGAGTGTCGATACGAATGTACACATCATTGATCTTGGGTTCTGTGGCCACTACCCACAGCTCCGGCCCATCACGCTATAATAAATGATTCTGCCACGCGGGTGCCTAACCGACTAGTTAAATGACTTCTTCACAATCCGGTAGCCCGAACTCATCTTTCATCTATATGTTAATAACCATTGTCCCAGACTTCAACTCTACAACGGTTTCCCACTGTCTCTTGACGTTATTTGTTTCGTTTTATTATTTCAACTTTCACATCCTGTTTCAATTCATCTGAGTCTACCTGAGGCGTGACGTAGCAAGTCTCGGAGGCAAACTGAGGTCAACCAGTGGACAATTATGGTTCATTCAAGGAGTAGAACGGTCTTAATGAAGTATGACATTCCTGCCTAGCATGTTAGTATGATGAGCATAACATCTGGTGGGAGGCTTCCCTATACAGGTTTCTTACCTCCAGAGATCCATAACGTCTTTGCTTTCAGTGTTAGTGTTATTCGGCGAAACTTTGTGGATATTAATTCTGCAATTCTAATGGTTTTTCCCCGTTTGGTAACTGTAAGACTCCTAAGGAGGCAACCCACACCCTCCCGAAACCTCGAAACCTTCACGAAAAATGCTAAAAAATAAATAAACAAGTCATCAATGTCCATCATCAACAAGAGCAGTATGAGCTCGGATCACAAATTTGAGCAATTTCAGATCAACGTTCAATAACATATGGAAAACAGCATATCAAAACTTACGTTTCAAAGAAAAACGGAGTCATTGAAAAAATAGTCTGAGGCGTCAAACGATCGTCAGTAACACAATAACTTGAGTTATTGTGTAAAATAAGTGATCACCGAAACCGGTATAACATTGTTTTTTGCGTTTTTCTTGTATTAGTGGAAATATACTATTTTTTCAATAACTCCGTTTTTCTTTGAAACGGGTTTCCACGATTTCTTCGCGAGTGATTTAGTTATGTTTCAATATGGAAACAGCATATTAAAACCACGAATTGTTTCATAAAATCAGTTTATTGGTCTGAAATTAGAACAATGAGCCACTTACCAACTACCCTGTACATTTGGTCATTAAGTACGGTTTTTAATTTTTCAAGAAGTAACTGTAAGACTCCTAAGGAGGCAACCCACACCCTCCCAAAACCTCAAAACCTTCACGAAAAATGCTAAAAAATAAATAAATAATTCATCAATGTCATCATCAACAAGAGCAGTATGAGCTCGGATCACAAATTTGAGCATTTTTTTTTTAAATTTAACTTCACAAATGCCATTTATTTACACAATGTACAAATAAGTAATACAAAAAGAAGTATTTGATAGGTACTTCAGTGCAAAACGAAATAAGGTACACGTCATGAAAGAGACAGAAAGGCAATTACCGATCTCCATAATTTAAGAAAATTGTCTGGGGATCAGGAGTTAATTAGATACAAGATACAACATGACAAGTGCAACTATCCCAACATATGATACCTATATATTAAGATAAATACAAGTAAAGTTGAAAAACATATTAATACAATAATTGAAAGTAATTATTGAATAAAGCTCTGAAGGGAAATAAACAAATCATTATGAAATTTATGTTTAAAAAGAACAATAATTTTAGTTTTAAATTTACCAAAATTGTCAATTTGCTTAATATGTAGAGGCAATTCTGAAAACAATCTTGGACCTAAAAACGGAAACTGTCTCTTAAAAAAATCGCATTTAGGGTGAGGGATCGGTATCTTAAACAATGAATTACATAGTTTAATACCGTGTAAACGAGGGATGCACGGAAGATAAGGCTTGAAGTAGTATTTAAGCAATTCAACCACATAAGTAAGCCGAGGAGGAAGAATGTTTAATCTGGAAAATAAAGGTTTAGTTGGGCTACGGTAACCAGATCTGAAAATGAGGCGTAATACTGATTTAATTGCCAACTCTACTGCTCTAAACGACTTTTGATACGCCCCACCCCATACGGTAAGGCAATAGGTCAAAATGGAGTGGATAAATGCATGGTAGGTCATTTTCAAAACAGACAGAGGTAGGCATTTATTTAAAAAAGAAAACAAGAAAGAGGATCTTCGAATTGAATTGCTCACTTGAAAAATATGATGTTTCCATTTCAAAAACTTGTCAACTACAACACCCAAGTATCTTTGACAATTCAATCGCTGGATACTAGGGCACGTACAGGGGGTTGCGGAGCATCCACTTGATCGAATGTGAAAAGTGATAGCAGACGAGTCAGGCTGCCCTGCTTCCTTAATAGAGTGCGTAATGTTTTTATTTATTTTATTTTATTTAAGATGTTTTCAATTTATTTGCAGTTAAAGCATTACAGACAAACCAATCCGATATGACTGATACTGCAAAGGCAGCAAGACTGTGGACATTAATCCACGAATCTGCCGCAATAACGAGAGCCAGACCATCTGCAAAACCAATCAGTGAACCCCCTGTATTCAAGTCAAAAACATCATTCATATATAATAAAACAATATAGGTCCCAGGACAGAGCCCTGGGGAACCCCTATAGACATGCGCGCAAGTTCACTTCGGTTACCATCAATATCAACAAACTGGCTTCTGTTCGCTAAATAAGAGGAAAACCAACATAACACATTATCATCTAAGCCAATCTGATATAATTTATTTAACAATCGATTATGATTTAAGGTATCGAAAGCTTTAGTTAAATCAAAATACAAGACATTATCCCCAGAATTGAGACAAAAAAATCAAAACTATGTTTCAGTATGGAAACAGCATATTGAAACTGATGTTTCACTATGGAAACAGCATATTAAAACTGCTGTTTCAATATGGAAACAGCATATTAAAACCACGAATTGTTTCATAAAATCAGTTTATTTGCCTGAAATTAGAACAATGAGCCACTTACCAACTACCCTGCACATTTGGTCACTAAGTACGGTTTTTCGTTTTTCAAGAAAACCCCAACTCATGCACAGGCGAATCTTTGGTGGATTTTATTTATGTTATGTGTGAGCAAGAGGGACCACCTACACCCGTCCCTAAATCACAAGGGTACGCGTACAGAACAGATATCTAGATAGGAGGGAACCCATACGGATACTGACATATACATCGTAGTCAATGAATTGGAATTGGTGTACTTTGGAATATTTTACGCATCAGCAATAATTTTTAAACGCATTTTTCGCTGAATTCTCTTATGAAGTTAAAAACTTGGGTTTCCAATAGAACAATGTCAAAATTTGTCATTTCAACATTGATTTTTCACGGCAAAGATACGAACCCAGGGCACTCACAGTTGGAGGGCACAGACAATGTGAAGAAATACAACAGGTTCATCAGCACTCATTAGTCATGCGATTCGTTGAGTATAGGCGGGAGTTTTCGGAATGTACGTCTACGCTTCTTCACATTCATTTCCAATGAATTTATTTCACTGGAGCGTACAATCAAGTTGAAAAACGCTGCAAAGTCCTTGTCACATGGGTTTATTATTCTACTGGGCATACCTACAGAAATGTTGGCTATTCATTTATTGTTTCTTTCATGCGCAATAGTTGAAATATCTATTTTACGTGGTTTCCACCAATTTTGGCCCCCAAAACACACGACCTCGGCTCCTTTTTTTTCTTCTTTTTGGTTTATTATTCTGTGAGTAATACACCTATGTATTCGCTTAGCAAAAAGTTTTTATAACACCCCCTCAAAATTTTTTCTTTTCCGTTTAAAGGTGCGTAGATTCCAAAAATGCAATGTCCGTCCGCCGTCCGCCGTATCACGTGTACAGGCTTCATTTTCGGTCTAAAAAAATCCTTCTTTCGCACACATGCTCCATTTGGGCCCTAGTTGTGTCCCGAAACTTTTCAGCCCGGTCGGAATATACCCAGGGGTGTTATGAGTGAAAATGTGTGTAAAAATAGGTACTTTTTGCGTTTTAGCGACATGTTGGTAACATGAGCTTTTAAGGTATCGTTTTTCATGTTTTTGGGGATGAGAAGACCGAATATGAAGTCGATTTTGACCAAAGAATAGAAAATTGAGGTTCTACCAGATGTTCAGCTCCCGAAATTGATTTTTTATGAGTCAAAAACCTGGGAAATCGTCTGAAATCACCATCAATTTGTGGAATAACACTGGAAAAAGCGTCAGCAGGTGGATCAAGACGATTAAATGGTACTATCAATGATCAGACATAATTTATATTACGAAAAAAAAGAAGAAAAAAAGGAGCGTACCTTATTCGTGTTTTGGGGCCAAAATTGGTGGAAACCACCAGAGATAGCTATTTCAATTATTTTATATGAATGAAACAATAAATAAACAGCCAAAATCTCTGTAGGTATGTCCAACAGAATAATAAACCCATGTGACAAGGACTTTGCAGCGTTTTTTAAAAAACAGATTATCTTTGAAGATTGATAGTACCATTTATTTGTCTCGAATCACCTGCTAATACTACTTCCAGTGTTATCATACAAATTTATGGTGATTTCAGATTAGTTCCCAGGTTTTTGACTCATAAAAAATTAATTTCGGGAGCTTAACCTTCATTACAACCTCAATTCTTCACTCTTTGGTCAACATCAACTTCATGTTCGGTCTCCTCGCCCTAAAGAACATGGAAAACGCTACCTCACAAGCTCTTGTTCACTAAAACCTCAAAAATCCCTCGAAAACCCCTATTTTTCACCCATTTTTCTCCCATGACACCCAAGGTGTATTCCGATCTGGCTGCCGAGTTTTGGAGGACATCCAGGATCCAAATGTGTTCCCAAATGGGGGCCCAAACTGTGTGCGGAAGAACGACGATTTTAGCCCTAAATTTAACTTAAATTTAAGGCTGAAACTTCGTTAGAACCTCAATTTTCCTCTCGTTGGTCAAAATCGACTTCATATTCGGTCTTCTCGTCCCAAAAAAATGGAAAACGATACCTCAAAAGCTCATTTTACTAACATGTTACTAAAACACAAAAATTACCTATTTTTATACACATTTTCACTCATAACACCCCTGGGTATATTCTGATCGGGCTGCAAAGTTTCGGTACTCAACTACGGCCCAAATGGAGCCAGCCTGCGGAAGAACGAATTTTTTAGTCCTGAATTGGAGTAGATACGCGTGATTCGGCGGACGGCGGATGGCGTACGGCGTATGGGCATTGCATTTTGGTTTATTATTCTGTGAATAATACACCTATGTAATCGCTCAGCAAAAAATTTTTATAACACCCCCCTCAAAATTTTTTTCTTTTACGTTTCAAGGTGCGTAGATTCCAAAAATGCAATTTCCGTCCGCCGTATCACGCGTAACTACTTCATTTTCGGTCTAAGAAATTCGTTCTTTCGCACACATGCTCCATTTGGGCTTAGTTGTGTCCCGAAACTTTGCAGCCCGATCGGCATATACCCAGGGGTGTTATGAGTGAAAATGTGTGTAAAAATAGGTACTTTTTGTGTATTAGTAATATGTTAGGAACATGAGCTTTTGAGGTACAGTTTTCCATGTTTTTGGGGACGAGAAGACCGAATATGAAGTTGATTTTGATCAAGAACTGGAAAATTGAGGTTCTACCAAATGTTCAGCTGCCAACATTTATTTTTTACGAGTCAACAACCTGGGAAATCGTTTGAAATCACCATCAGTTTTGTATAATAACACTAGAAAAAGTTTCAACAGGTGGATCAAGACGATTAGATGGCACTACCAATGATCAAAGATAATTTGAAAAAAAAAAAAAAACAGCAGCGTACCTTATTTGTGTTTTGGGGGCCAAAACTGGTGGAAACAGCTAGAAACTGTTCCAGAAATAGCTATTTTAATTATTGCTATTGCTATTGCTATAGTATGTCCAGTAGAATAGTAAACACATGTGACAACTACTTTGCATCGTTTTGGAATCTACGCGCCTTGAAACGTTAAATAAATTTTTTGAGGAGGTGTTGCAACTATTCTTTGCTGAGCGATTACATAGGTGTGTTATTCACAGAATAATAAACCAAAACGAATTTTTTATTGAAAAGTACCAAATTTCAATTAACTTTTTTCTGCTTCTGGCGGCAGAGTTGGCTAACCGCTGTCCGGGACGCTCGCAGCTGCCGGCAGTCAGCACTGTGAAGAAAATGCCACAGCGTCCATCGGCATCGTCAGGGCACAGGCTCTCGTGGCGTCGTCTGGGCGCCTTCTGCCTGGACCGGACCTCCCTCTGGAATGCTTACCGTCAGGAGATCGTGTTCAAGCCCCCCCCCCCCCCCTACTATCCACGGCCACTCGCTGGTGGTCACCCCCCTTCGCAATCCGTTCACTGACGAAGCCACACACATACACCCGAAACCCTCCGATCCATGCTAGCCATATATGTACCTCATATGCAGCCGCATTATGTACCGCAAGTCAACTGCATTCCTGCATATTCTACATTGATTAACTAATTCGCATATCTCGGGAGGTATCTAAATCAAATTACTCTGATTCCAATCGGGAGTCGAGTTTCTGTGATATATCCGAAGTCTGAGATTCTTCAACCAACGATTCCGAAGGTCCTCGACGATCTGCGTTTCCATTATGTTACAGAGAAATCACAGAGGAACGAACAGCACTGAGTGCAGGTGGTGCTGCAGCCCTGTGACAAAATCAAGATACGCTGATCTCCTGTACTCCCCTGTCCGTCGCCAAAATTTGACCAATTTCGAAAGGCAGACTAGTGCAGCGGTTCTGAAAGGGGCGATTGCTATCCCCGGGGCTCAAGAAATCAGCCAAAACACCATCCACTACCTCTTTGTCTCTCTTACCTTATTATGTTCTTGAAACCGTCAATCCTGCGGTTTCGTTATTGCTACTGGACAGCGGGATCATATTGATAACTTTTGGGAAGTAACCCATCCACCCCCCCCCCCCCCCCCCCACCACCACCACATAGAAACGCTGCAGAGTCCTTGTCACATGGGTTTATTATTCTAATGGACATACCTACAGAAATGCTAAAAACACATTTTATTGTTCCTTTCACGTGCAATTATTGAAAGCATTCATGGTTTTGCATTGCATTCTTGATGGTTTTCACCAATTTTGGCGCCAAAAAGACGAATTAGGCTCGGCTTTTTCTAACAGATTATTTTTGATCATTGATAGTACCGTTTAACTGTCTTGATTCACCTGTTGGATACTACTTCCAGTATTATTATACAAATTTATGGTGATTTCTGATAATTTCCCATGTTGTTGACTGATAAAAAATGAATTTCGGGAGCTTAACCTTCGCTACAGCCTCAATTCTTCACCCTTCGGTCAAAATCAACCTAATAGGTATTAAAAAAAACAACAAAAAAACAAAAAAAACATGGAAAACGATACCTCACAAGCTCATTTCACTAAAACCTCAAACATCCCTCGAAAACCGCTATTTTTACCCCCATTTTTCTCTCATGTCACCCCTGGGTGTATTCCGATCGGGCTGCCGGGTTTCGGAGCACATCTAGGACCCAAATGTGTTCCAAAACGGGGAACCAAACTGTGTGCGGAAGAACGACGATTTTAGACCAAAATTTAACGTCAATTTAAGGCTGAAACTTCGTTAGTACCTCAATTTTCCACTCTATGGTCAAAATAGACTTCATATTCGGTCTTCTCGTCCCAAAAACACGGAAAACGCTACCTCAAAAGCTCATGTTACTAACATGTTACTAAAACACCAAAAGTACCTATTTTTACACCCATTTCACCCATAACACCCCTGGGTATATTCCGATCGGGCTGCAAAGTTTCGGGACACAACTAGGGCCCAAATGGAGCCTGTCTGCGAAAGAACGAATTTTTTAGACCGAAAATAAAGTAGATATGGATGATACGGCGTACGGCGGACGGACATCGCATTTTTGGAATTTACGCACCTTGAAACGTAAAAGAAAAGATTTTGAGGAGGTGCCATAAACATTTTTTGCTGAGCGAATACATAGGTTTATTATTCACAGAATAATAAACCAAAAGGAATGAAATGTAAAGAGGATTTTCACATACCATACTCCTAATATGATAGGTACATATATTTCGGTAATGCGAAGAAAATAATTTCATCAAGAAGCAGAAGGCGCAATCTAAGTTACAAATTACATATTTTTTTAAATCATGGTTAGATAACCAGGGAGCTCGAGGTGGTCTCATTCGACTCAGAATTTGATTATCTTGATTAGCTTGATGCGAAAACCAGTTAGTATGGTTGATATCAAGTGACAGCAATAAGAATTTTTGGAGTTTTTCTTGAGAAAATTGCAGATAATAAGCTATGTTCGCTATGTGAACATCGGACTTTCTCAAAATTAGCGCAAAATTGCACGGATGTAAGGAGTGGAGCTTCAAAATTTCAACATTTCTAATTTCTGAGTGCCACCGTCGCTCCGCGGCGCTGCTCATCGGCGCCTTCGTAACATCAAAACGCTGCAAAGTCCTTGTCACATGGGTTTATTATTTTATTGGACATACCTACGTATAGAAATGTTGGCTGTCCATTTATTGTTTCTCTCATGTTAAATAATTGAAATAGCTATTTCTGATGGTTTCCACCAATTTTGGCCCCCAAAACACAAATTAGGTAGGTACGCTCCTTTTAATTAATTTTTTTTTTCAAATTATCTTTGATCATTGGTAGTGCCATTTAATCGTCTTGATCCACGTGTCGACACTTTTTCTAGTGTTATTATCAATCCTCTTGATAACACATTCTGGCTCCAAACCGTTTTACTGGTATTTCTTCAAGTCCCATGATACTTGAAGCGATGCCATAGTCCACCTCTCCAAGTTGGGCTCGATTCTAGGGATGCAGTTGAAAATAATCTAAGGTTCATGAACTCGCAGCTGAAATGGGCAAAAGCTGATCTATGTACATCGAATTTGGGGAGGGGGGGGGGGGCAATTAAAGTGTGGACGCAAATTTTGTGACTTTTGACTGTAGTGTACTAAATTGCTCTTGTATTCCTTAGATACCTAAGAAATAAATCATGTTGAAAATTGAATGACCCATGTCTCTCCGTGTGTTGGGCCCGCAGCATACTCGGACAATTACGACATCAAAAGAATACAACGAAGAATGCACTTGGATCATCTTCCAGAACATCATCAAATGTCAGGCTGAAAAGAGACGGTAAAAATAAGATTAGCAGTCCCTACTTGGTGGATGGAAATGTACGAACTTACCCGCAAAACATTCGCCTGAGGAATCTGGGCGGGTGTTTTCATTTGATAGGACACTAACATGTAGAAATTAATATTTAAGATTAACTAGCGGTACCCGGCATGCGTTGAATTGCACACCAAAGAAAGAATGTGTTCTTCATTCCAAATTTGAGCGTTGTAAGTTGAATATGAAAGAAATTGGACTCAGAGCTCACTCTGCTGAACAGGGCGGACGCAGAAACCTTTGCGGGCGTGCGCACAACAACTCACCAAAGTTTATCGCAATCGGATGAATGGTATGCGAAGGCATAAAGGACAAAGAAGGAAAGAACGCAGCATTCATTTGTATACAAACATGACATTGTAAATTAATAGATGAATAAAATTGTATATGAAGTTGTATAAATTGTATATAGCTGAAATGGTAGAAACGTTTCGCCGGTCACTTTTGATTTTATATTTTGGGGGCCTGAAACTCGCCCAACTGTTTGTCAGGACTGAATAAATCAGTCATAAGTGGTCCTGATCATCAATAAATGGTGATTCTGAAAGGGGGAAGTTGGATGGGCCTGTGATGGTTTCTGGTGAATGCCGTTCGGTATAGGAATGAGCTGGTGGCAGAATTTAATTACTGATGGCTGATTTTATAGAAGAAGTTTCAGTTGAATAATTGATGAATGTGTATGTAAATAAATATTTAGATAGATGTGGGTATAAATCTGTTGTGTTAATCACTGGTTGGGTTAGGCAAAACTTAAGGCAGATGGACTGGAAACGTTAGAATTATGTATTTATTATAGTGGATAATATTGTTATTAATGTATCGTTTAATTTGCCAAATAGGAGTGATATTTTTTCCAATATGTGCCGAGACTTCCGGCAGACAGCACATGTGCTACTCTTGTAATTTGTACTTGGTACGTAGCAGATTACACAGTGAAACCACTATTAAATTGTTGAACGTGTATTCTCACATAAAAACTGGAATTCGACTGCGGGGAAATTTTGGCTTCTAGGAACCAAGTAAACTTGGAACACCTGACGCTTGTCCTTAGTGCTCGAGTTGTCTTCTTCACAGCTACAGCTGCACTGTTTTATTGTAATTCTAACATGGGTGTAATTTTCATTTGTAAATAAAACATTTCCAATTCCAATTCGAATTCCAATTCATCAATAAATGTATATAATATTCGGCCTGATATGTTGTAGGCCTTACTGGTAGCTCAACTTGTATGTGGAATTCCGGATTGTGGGCTTGGTGTTTTATCTATAAATCAGTGAGCTGAAGGTTGGATTCAGGTCCGGAGATTCGTGTAGCTATCTGATGAAAGTCCGCTGCCTCCACTGGAAACGATTCTGAAGGTGATTGCGAAAGAGAGCTGGTTTGGAAGCTGTAGATTATCATTTATAGGAACCGAAATGGCTTCTAGAGTTACGAGTAGATGACAAGAACATTTTAGTTGAATATCCCTACCGGCGGCGTTCGACCAACTGATTCGATTCTTAATTGATCATATTTCCTATCGTCAAAGAAGACATTTTAGCTGTCACTATCAGACGGCCTTGCACGTAACCATCGAAAATGTTTAGGGGTTTCGAGAAAACTGTACTGAGATATTTTTTTTGAAGGAAATCCGTTCTAGAATCCACCCTGAAATTTCGCCAAGAGATGATCTTGGTATAGTGAAACTTTTACCAAGCAGGTGAGTAGTACGTGTAACTTTCACACATCGTTACTTCAATTCATATACTTCATCACCAAATTATACTGACGGTTGTCTTCAAAAGTACGACATTACGATAAATTATTAGATCTGTCAAATTTTAATGAAATACATACATTTCAATATTTACAAAACAATATCTCGCATTTATGTCCACCTCCACTGAGGCACATATTAAAGTGCTCTACGAAATTTTCGGTAACTTTCTCGTAGATGTCTGGCTGGATTCGACAGTGACACTTACCTATGATTTCCACCCTTAGTTCTTGAATCGTACGGGGTTTGTTGATGTACCTACAGTTGCAACTTGACATAACCCCATGAAAAAAGTCGCAGGGTGTGAAGTCACAGGAGCTTGCAGGCGACTCCTGGTCACCGCGGAAAGTGAACAAAATGAATCCTGGAAATGGATGACTGTGTGGTGTGGATTTTTGTCTGGTGGAAATACAGGCCCGTTTTGTTTTAATATTCTGTGAATAATACACCCATGTATTCGCTCAGCAAAAAATTTGTATAACTCCCCCTCAAATTTTTTTCTTTTACGTTTCAAGGTCCGTAGATTCCAAAAATGTCCGTCCGCCGTACGCCGTATCATCCATATCTACTTTATTTTCGAGTTGTGTCCCGAAACTTTGCAGCCCGATCGGAATGTACCCAGGGGTGTTATGGGTGAAAAATGGGTGTAAAAATAGTCGGACGAAGTTTCCACAAGTTGAATGTTGCAAAATAAGAGATTAAGTCATGCGCATACAGTAATATTATATTGTAGAATTTGCTGTCAACTTTGGTTATGATGTTTCATATTTCTGGCCTGCTGGTTAGTGATGACATACAATTCAAACTTGTACGTCATTCGTAATTTATGACAGGGTGAGATTGCACCCTGCGATAGGTTATGGACTTCAGCAAGGGTGAAAAATACAGCGAGAATCTCTGGGACGGACTTCGATACTTCGCTGATGTAAATCAAAGCGGTTTTGATACGAAATGACGAGTTGGACTATGTCGACGGTAGAAAAACAAAACCCCAGCCATCACCCAGAGCAGGTCACGATGGAGGCGCTAGCATTTCACCGACGATGCACAGGAACTGGAAGTGTGGAATAGAAGATACACCTAAGATTGTTTTAGCAGTATCTCCCAGTGGTCTGAACTGGAAGCATGGAACAGGAACTGAAAGTGCGGAACAGGAACTGAAGGCGGAACAGGAACTGGAAGTACGGAATAGAAAATAAACCTAAGATTGTTTTAGCATGGAACAGGATACACCTAAGATTGTTTTAGCAGAATAGAAAATACACCTATGATAGTTTTAGCGTGGAACAGGTTTTAGTATGAAACAGGAACTGGAGGTATGGAACAGGAACTGGAAGTATGGAACAGGAACTGGAAGTATGGAATAGAAAATACACCTAAGAATGTTTTAGCATGGAACAGGATACACCTAAGATTGTTTTAGCAGAATAGAAAATACACCTAAGATTGTTTTAGCATGGAACAGGATACACCTAAGATTGTTTTAGCAGAATAGAAAATACACCTAAGATTGTTTTAGCATGGAACAGGTTTTAGTATGAAACAGGAAATGGAGGTATGGAACAGGAACTGGAAGTATGGAACAGGAACTGAAGTCGGAACATGAACTGGAAGTATGGAATAGCAAATACACCAAAGATTGTTTTAGCATGGAACAGGAAACACCTAAGATTGTTTTAGCATAATAGAAACTACACCTAAGATTGTTTTAGCATGGAACAGGTTTTTAGTATGGAACAGGACTGGAAGTATAGAACAGGAATTGATGTCGGAACAGGAATTGGGGGTATGGAATAGAAAATAATACACCTAAGGTTGTATGGAATAGAAAATACACCCAAGTATGGAATATAAAATACACCTAAGCATGGAATAGAAAATACACCTAAAATTGTTTTAGCATGGAACAGGATCTGGAAGTATGGAAGAGGAACAGGAAGTATGGAACAGGAACTGGAAGTATGGAATAGAAAATACACCTAAGATTGTTGTAGCATTATCTCCCAGTGAACTAAACTGCCAATGAAGTGTGGCGAAAACGCCACGAGTTGTACCATTCAGAAGGCCCTGCGAGAAATGCGACATAGCTGAAACGGCTCGCGCTCCTATAATTATGTTCGCAATGAAGCATATGAAAACTGATGCCTGCTCAGTTGATCATTAAAGCCGATTTCATCTTTCCGAACTCTCATTTCTGAAATGTGGAACGTTAGAGAAAAAAATTACATTTTTGCGAAAATTTTAATGTTATTGAAAATAGACGTGAAAATAGACAAATAAATACAATTATATACAAATAAATAAATACAAATAAATACAATTATATACAAATAAATAAATACAAATAAATATAATACAAATCAAATAAATTATAGGGAATCATAGGGAATTATAAAGGTAGGTATAGGGGATAATAGGGAATTATAGCAAAAATGACAGTGTAGGTTTTCGCGATAATTTTAATGTTATTGAAAATAAACGCCATACAAATCAAATAAACGTAAATAAAATTCGATTCAAAAGCTGAACCCGGTCTCTCGGGATGTTCAGATCTTAATTAAATTTCTGGACGAAAGTCACTGGGAATTATAATACACCGATACCTTACGATGCTCAATGATTTCCTCCGTACGGTTTCTTGGTTTACCTCATGACCACTGGCGGCTCCGTTGATTTCGCTTCCACCAGGTCCCAGAAGTTGAGATTCGAAGCGATGGCCGAACTCACGGCCGCGTTGGACGAAACGCAGATGATGGATGCTGGAGATTGAAATTTCGTGGAAAACACCGAGCGATGAATGGGGCGAGAAAATGATGATTGCAGTCAGTAAGGTTCGTGAGCCGTTAGGTTTCCTGCGGTTGTCGTTGACATTGTCCTGACATAATTGGGCAGTTCCCAGGGACCAATTGAAGCCACGATCTCTCGTTACCGCAAACAAGGGCTTCAAATTGGAAATCCATCCGATGCGGTTTGTATTTGCATCAGGGCTGCTAACGCTGCTGCCTGTCCCGCCAGTTTTGGTTATTAGCGCTCCGCTCGTCTCCTACGTGACTGACGCTCTTCGTTAGGAGGTCTGACACGTTTTTGTTGGCCTCGCTAGCACTCGATGTCCTGATCTATCTGAACGCTTCAAAAAAATTGAATTCACATAGTGAAATTTACACATAGCATGTTTGTTCACGGACATAAACGGACAAAACTTCAAGGTCCCTATTGCCTTAAATTTTCACATAGTAAGCAAATAATTACAGTTAATTGCAGCATGACCTCACGAATATATTTTCGAACTTGGTGACTCTCAACCTTGGTTAACTCAACTAGGTACCTGAAGGAGCTGAAATTTCCTTTTTTTTTCTCGATGGGTTCTTGTTCAGCGTGGTCGAAAATGGGGAATTCTCCCTCATAATAATGATAATTGTCTATAAAGTATAAAAAACGAAAACATAAGGCCTCGGCCACTTCCCAGGGGCCGAGCCTAAAAGGTTGGGTTTTTGGAGTCAGAAACCGCCAGAATTAGCTGAAAGTCATCAACCGTCAAAATTAGCTGAAAGTTGTCAACTTCGAAATTTTGCATGACTGGAAATTTTCATGTTTCGAGTGACCACCGCTCGAAACACGGGGTGACCACACCACTCGGGCTCGGTGGGTGACCATACCACTTTTGGAAAATGTAGTTCAGTTCATTTTCTGTGATTTTATCGATTTTTCATGTTTCGTTTGCAATTTTGAACTCTATTTTTGGCGAAATAGGAATTTTCTATCCTTATATGTTCCGACATCGTCTGGAACTATACACTGAACATTGTAACATTAGGTAGGTACGAGTATAATAATACGTACACATATTATGTAATGTACACTATACTATATTATATCTGTATGCTATATAAATTGGGAGAATCAGAACCGGTAGAATGTTCTGGAACGGATGTGCTAAGACATTTTAGACCCATTGCAATGGGTTTCCTCTAAAAAATTCGCTAAAATCACAATCGTGCCCATTGCGCAAACATGTGGGTTTCTTGACTAGTTATTGCTATTCTTCGTACAGATTCATATTCATATGGGTAGTTGATTTCATTTATTTTTTCACACTGAATCACGTAGGTCATTTTTGTTGTTAATTTTTCTATATGCTTCCATCCAACCGAGATACCTAATTGGCGGACAAATCAGCCGTCAGAATACATACAAGATATTCAGCATTCAGACATCTGTTTTCCGCAGACATATATGAAGAGGTAACCATCCATATCCAAAATAATATCATAATTATTGAAAAAGGCGTTGCAGGAGGCGTATCGGCACCCGGTTAACTGTGTGGCGTAAAGGGGTTTTCGTGATTAATTGCATGCTCCTCTCCATTGGAAATTTGGTGCTGATCCTAAATATATCACCCCGTGTTCTTATACCTAAAATAGATAAACTGCGAAAAACTCGGAAAACCTCAAAAATGTGTCTACTTTATTGATTACTGGAATCGACCAAACTGATTTTCTCAAGTCTAAACTCAAACATAATTTTCTCAAGTTTCTTAATTATTCATGTAGATTTCACAAACCGACTTTCTTCAGTCATGAACATTTCTGTAAAGCTACCAGTACGCACAGAAACTGACAAGAACACTTCAAAAATCGCTGTAAATTATTACACAACGGTTTATTATTTACCTGTATAGATGCCCCTTCTGCGTAGATCACTGTTTTCTTTGGTCAGTATCTGCCCTTGACCTCCCCCCACGAAAGCCCTAAAGTATTGGAGGCGGCCCGGGAATTACAAGTTCATGAAAATGCGCCGGATTCAATAATTCAATAATTAATTATTTGTTGTTATTCAATGAAGCATAAGGTAAATAATAAACCGTTGTATAAGAAACAATAAACCGTTTTGTAATAATTTACCTGTATAAATGCCCCTGCTGCATAGATCACTGTTTTCTATGGTCAATACCTGCCTGCCCTTGAGCTCCCCGCAAGAAAGCCCTAAATCGAGTAGGTACTGGAGCCGGCCCGGGAATTACAGTTTCATAAAAATGCGCGGGATTTAATAATTCAATCATTGATAAATTAGTTTTTGTTATTCATGAAGCATAACGTTTCTTCAAGTTGCAAAAGTACCAATCGACAAAATCCAACAGAGCCATCATTCTTCAAATGAAATAATATCACGGAACAGCCAACTCGACTTCATACAGCCATCCTTGATTATAATCAAGTGCTTCCTAGTGATGATATCTGGGCCGGATTTATACCGTTTGATTCACGATCATGTTGACGAAACTTTTTGGTGCAAACGAACGGCTGGTAGTGCTCCGGGTGGTCTCAAAAAATTCTTAGTTCAAGATCAATTTAAAAATTTTAAAAAAACCATACCCTTCTACTGGAAGTTTTCAAGCTACGGCGTTCTGAAAGTTTCAGCCCCTAGTTTTCACCGCTTAGAAAAAAGATTGATAGTAACGCCGAGCTTCGCGGACCAACTAGACCCCAAACGGGATCTACAAACCAAATTTCATTAATTTTGGTTCATGGTAAGGAAGAAAAGTGCGAAGTACGGCATACGGCGGACGGACAGATTTTTTTTTTAAATTAAATTTTTGGATTCTACGTATGTACCTTGAGACGGAAACCATCACATTTTCAGGGGGTCTGTTAATTTTTTTTTTTTTTTTTCATGCTTGATTCCAAAGGTTCATTATTGAAAATAATAAACCAAAATTACCAAAAATGATGGCAACGTAACTCAGAGCTGGAGCAACGTAAATCAGATTATGCATCGAATGAGACCTACCTATCTCATTCGATGCATAATTTGATTATCTACAACATTTCTTTCGTCTGGAAACTAGCTGGTTCGATTCAGCTGGAAGAGCATCTTTTGGTGGGATTCATTGGGTGGGGACAAGCGGAAGCGATCCCATAGAGAGGTACCTAACTGGATTTCTAGAAATTGGCGGACAAGTAGAAAACAGCTATGCAAGTATTTACAGCGCGTTCGCTTCAATATGTACGTCTGTCACCACGGTAACCCCACTGTATGGTGAGCGCCTCACCAAAATAAAAAGTAGGGTCGTTGCAGCCTCATAATTTACTCGAATTTCATTGCTGTTCACCCTTGTTCGTTAAAACCCGCGATTTATCGCTCCGTCGACTCAGATTTTAATCACGGCGGGTTCCTTCATTCCGACCTTTTCCCCAATCCAATTTAAAGTGTTATATGCGTGCGGTTAATAAATTGAATGATAATTCAACTTATGAACGGCTTTGTCATATTGATAGCTCCATCGGCCGAGGTCCGTAATTTTATTTTCACGCGACCGTTCTTTTTACGATTTCCAATGAAGAGGAGTCGCCTACGCGTGGGTCCTTGTTGCCATTCTCCCCAATCAGAGTTTATAGTCACCCGACGAAAAACGGCTAATGACCTTTTGTACAACTCACATACGACCAGAAGAATATTCCTTGTGCGTGTCGAATCGAACCGAACGTTCGCTAGTTACCTGCGGAGTTGGGTCATTAAGTGACAAACGTTTGGTAATTATGTATAAATTTCATTATTAGCGTGAGGAGGAGAGAGAGAGAGAGATTCCAACAAAAATTTCCGGTGTGGAGTTTGCCATAAAATAATTCCATGTTCTTCATAACAGTATGGATACAATTTTGGCGGCAGGGCAGACTGGACGCCCATTTCGGTCTGACAGGCCCTATGGGAAAGTACTGTACTGAGCAATTAACCCATCACTGCTCCCATGAACACCAATAGAAATCAAAATTTTGCGCAACGCGACCGCGCATTACTGCAAACCGTACATGACTTATTCCGTAAATTTGCTCATGTGGCCATCCATGCCTGGAACTTTTTTGGTTCATCTTTGAAAAACGCTGCAAATCCCTGCACAACGGTTTATTATTTTGTACAGAATACCCTCCTGTTACAGATCACAGCTCTCTGTATAGATAACCCGTCAATATACTATAATATGTACTATTCTATACATATTATGTAGATCGCAGACCCTCCATAGGTTAGTACCTAACCCCGTACTCGTTACTAGGTACCTATCTAAATCACGAGTTAAATATTGCTAAAATAATTCAGTCGATGACAAGCAGTAACTAAACCGGAAAAGGATTAATGATAAACGTAATAACATTATTATAGGCATTCATATACGTGTTTTGAATGCTTGTGCTACCATAACACTTGAAGAATACGTAGGTACGAGTATTTCAGAAGTGTCGAAGCAAGTTACAATACATTACAACATTTTATACTGAAATAAATTAGTAAAACTAATTAAAATCGAGAGTGTAATCCAAAATTTCAAACGTAACCGATGGATTGATCTCAGTTTAAATTTCTCCCTTGAGAGGGAAAACCATTAAATCATGTTTAATGTTTTTCCCTCGCAAGGGAGAAATTAGATATAGTTTTTTAATGTCAAGAAAAAATGAAAGCCACAATTTCACTGAACTCTACAAGTATAATGTTGCATTTACTGTACTTATTATAGAACTCGCCATCAACATATGGTTGCTACAACAGAAGGTAGTAACTGTGTAGTAACCAATGAAAAACGTAGCTATTGACTCTTGTTTCTTTCGAGTGCGATATTCTTTATGGTTGCTACAACAGAAGGTAGTAACTGTGTAGTAACCAATGAAAAACGTTGCATATTTGCGTGTCGGAATTCACAGAATGACCCCCAGCCCTAAAACATTAAACATGTTAAAAATAAACGCAAATAATGATGTTCTGAAGGAAAATTGTTGATGTGGCGTGAAATAGATGCCCCTTCTGCGTAGGTCACTGTTTTCTGTGGTCAATAGCTACCTTCGTGGTCAAGTATAATGAACCGTTGTGTAATAACTTGCCCATCAATAATACTTCAACGGTTGTTCAACTTGCAAAAGTACCGATCAACAAAATCCAGCCCCTTCTTGGCTGATGAACCACTGTGTAATAATTTACCGTTGTGTAATAATTCACCGTTGAGAAATAATTTACCGTTATGTGATAATTTACCGTTGTGTCATAATTTGCCGTTGTGTAATAATTTACCATTGTGTAATAATTTACCCATCAACAATACTTCAACGTTTGTTCAAGTTTCACAAGTACCTTCCTACCAACAAAATCCAATAGTCCATCACTTGTCAAATGAAATAATATCACAGAACAACCAACTCGACTTCATACAGCCATCCTTGATTATAATAAGGTGATCCCTAGTGATGATTATCTGGGCCGGATTTATACCGTTTGATCCACGATCGTGTTGTCGAAGCTTTTTGGTGCACACGAACGGCTGGACGTACAATGCTCCGGGTGGTCTCAAAAAATTGTTTAGCTCAAGACAAATTTAATAGCGTAAAAAAAACCATAGGTACCCTTCTATCGGAAGTTTTCGAGCTACGGCGTTCTGAAAATTTCAACCCCTATTTTGAACCCTTAGAGATGACTGACAGTAACGTCGAGCTTCGAGTACCAACTAGACCCCGAACGGAACCTATAACCCGAATTTCATCAATTTTGTTTCATGGTAACTAAGAAAAGTGGTCAGTACGGCGTACGGCGGACAGACAGAAATATTTTTATGGCAGTTTTGGCTTCTACATACCTTGAAACGTAGACCATCAAATTTTGAGGGGTGTGGGAGGGTTAGATTTTTTTTTTTTTTTTTCACGCTCGATTCCAATGGTTCATTATTGAAAATAATAAACCAAAATGACGCGCCGGGAAAAGAGAGAGTATGGCGGCACCTTTTTGAAGGCTTTTACCACGCAGATGGATCGATCGCTCCCAAACTTGGGAGGTTTTTGATGGCTCATGTCTCTCGGTTGTTTGTTTCCGTCCTGCGGCAAATTGGTCGTGATGTAAGAAGCGTTGGGATTGGTGCCTGCCCTCACTTGGGTGGGCGCCTCATGAGGGGAATTACAGATAATTTTCGAAGTGGGTTGCCATCCCCCTCCCTCCCAAGGCAAATCAAATTAGACTCAATTCTGCCCATGAGCGCCTAGTTGACCGGACCGGGATTGCGCAAGTTTTCATATTCAGCCTGCGTCACGTTGGAACTGCCACGATGGAGGACCTCCTTGCCTTTAACCCTACCGTCAAGACCATCTGAAAATTCGAGTTTTAATACCGTTCATAAAACAACGTTGAATGAAGGGTGGCCGAGACTCTCATGTTCAAATTTTACGACTATTCTTCAAATATTACGAAAATTTTTCCACATCGGTTAAATTTATCTGTATACTCCCGTGTCTGATCACAGTCCAGATCGCATTCCCTACCCTGTAAAAATATCCGAATGTAGGTACACACTTCAGTCTCCATGGCTACCTTCAAAGGGATGTGAAATTAGGCGTAAAAAGTGAAATAAGATCGCGCTTGTGCTGCTGATGTTTGATAGCGACTTGGCGAAAATACCAACAACAACAAGCCAACAATTCCGGGTCGCTCACAATCGTGTTTGTTTCGTGCTTTTATCTTCCTATCTGAATCATCAGAGTGTTTCGTTTGTAAGTTTCAAAAAAAGTGCGACGTGGTAAATAGAGCGATCAGTAGCAATGCAAATTGTTTAGTAAAATTAAAAAGCAAACTCGAAGGAGCATCTCCAATGCTCATTCAGTACTGAGGTTAGGCCGTGGGGGGGGGGGGGGACGAATTGTGCTGAAACTCTGGCGGTAAACATTGGTGCGTGCGATCGATTGTTATTGATACCGAAAACAATGAGCGTACTGTTGCTTCACCGCACTTGGGTATTCAAACAAAATTTGTGCAAATTAGGTTGTTTATCAGGTTGTTTAGTCAAATATATATATATATATATAATAGAGTTACCATTCAATACCACTTTTGTTCAATAAATATCGATTTTTGGTGGTTTTTTTTCTCGCTATTTTCAATGAATTTTGAAACTCAAAAATTAAAAACTGCCCCACATTTTGTTTCCAAAAAGTGCCTTTTCTTTTAGTGATTTATTCGTTTTGGAATGTGGAATTTTTCATCTACTAGCCAAGGTCAGATACACCCTGGGAGGAGATATTATACAGAAGTGAGCCGGTGGCCGAGCGCTCTGTCACTTGGTGATTGGGATCGGGACAACTGCGGTCCGTCGGTTCGAATCCCAACGCCTCTCGTCGCAACACAGGGCGGTGAGACAGTAGGCTGTAGCTCATGAGCAAAATGATCGGATCAAATTCTGATCCTATTGGGAGGACAGCCGATCATGTCCGCGACGCCGGCAGGGCGCGAATCTCATCCTGAAATGGCTGTTTGCTTTGCTCGAGTATTCAAGTAAATCTAACTAAAGGTTCATCGATTTCTACCTCCAAGCCTTGCCCTCCCATTTATGCAAACACCTACAAATTGTACCAGTCAGACACAGTATTTCCACTCCTAACAGTACAATTATGAACGTCAGACACAGCCACTAACTAGCAACAAAAACATACCAACTCAACGATAACCCGCTATTGCATCGCCTATTCCGATCAAACCAAGTGAAAAACGCCGCAAATCCCTGCACAACGGTTTATTATTTTGTACAGAATACCCTTCTGTTACAGATCACAGCTCTCTGTATAGATAACCCGTCTGTATAATATGATGTAGATCGCAGACCCTCCGTAGGTTAGTACCTAACTACCTGCTGTTGCTAAAATAATTCTGTCGATGACAAAAAGTAACTAAAATGGCAAAAAGAAACGCAAATAATGAAGTTCTGAAGGAAAGTTGTTGATGTGGAGTGAAATAGATGCCCCTTCTGCGTAGATCACTGTTTTCTGTGGTCAATACCTACCCTCGTGGTCAAGTATAATATTTAATATTTATTGGCAAAAAATCAAACACAAATACCTTAATGTACTGCACCAAAGCCCACCGACAAAAAAGTTCAAAATGAACTTGAGATAGCCGGTGGAGTTGTTACAAAAATAAGCAACTAATCATTATAAACAGCGCCATTATACAAAACGAAAAAGAAAGTGAGTTAAGTATACAGATACATCAACATTAATATCCTTTACAGTCTCTTCATGATTTGAAAATTCCAACAATATGTTCTTTAAGCAAGAAAGCAAGTTTGGAAAATCCTTTAAATTGAGTTTATTATTAAACATAAAATTAATAGCTTTATTGTATGGATTTCTCTTAAAAAATTCGGTCCTACAAACGGAGAGTTTCAAATTAGATTCGCTGCATGTTCTACTGTGGCTAATACTACAAAAATTCTCCTTTTTTACTCCTGTTTTGTGAACATGTAGGCACCAGTTTAGCATCAGAATTTGCTTGACATCAAGTACATCAAACTCCTTATATAGCGCAGCCGTCGAATACCTGGGATGCTTTTTCAAAATTACTTTTAAGATCGTATTTTGGACCACTTGTACCCTACTAATTAGGGTCTTGTTAGCACTTCCCCAAGCAACACATCCATATTTGATTAGGGAGTAAGCCAGTCCGTAATATATAATTGGGATTTAGGAAATTGGGGTTTTTATTGGGAAATTGGGGTTTTTATTTTAGGAAATTGGGGTTTTAATTGGGATTTAGACAAAAAATATCTGAGTTCCTTAAAGATATAAAAAAGTTTGCGTAGTTTACCTATAAGTGCCGATATGTGGCAATCAAATTTGAGTTGGTGGTCCAAAATAACACCCAGATACTTAACTTTTGTCGTTTGAGTAAGGGGGGTACACAAACAAGGGGTAGCGCTAAGAAAACATTCATACTGATAATGAACCGTTGTGTATTAACTTGCCACTCAATAATACTTCAACGGTTGTTCAAGTTGCAAAAGTAGAGATCAACAAAATCCAGCCCCTTCTTGGTAGATGAACCGTTGTGTAATAATTTACCGTGGTGTAATAATTTATCGTTGTGTAATAATTTACCCATCAATAATACTTCAACGTTTGTTCAAGTTTCAGAAGTACCTACAACAAAATCCAATAGTCCATAACTTATCGAATGAAATAATATCGCAGAACAATCAACTCGACTTCATACACCCATCCTTGATTATAATCAGGTGATCCCTATTGATGATTATCTCGGCCGGATTTATACCGTTTGATTCACGATCGTGTTGTCGAAGCTTTTTGGTGCACACGAACGGCTGGACGTACAATGCTCGGGGTGGTCTCAAAAAATTGTTTAGCTCAAGACAAATTTAATAACGTTAAAAAAAACCATACCCTTTTATAGAAAGTTTTAGCTACGGCGTTCTGAAAATTTCAACCCCTTAGAGATGACTGACAGTAACGTCGAGCTTCGAGGACCAACTAGACCCCGAACGGAACCTATAACCCGAATATCATCAATTTTCGTTCATATTAACAAAGAAAAGTGGTCAGTACGGTGTACGGCGGACAGACAGACATTTTTTTATTGCATTTTCGGATTCCACATACCTTGGAACGTAAACCATCAAATTTTGAGGGGGGGTTAGACTTTTTTTTTGTTCTTGCTCGATTCCAAAGGTTTATTATTCAAAATAATAAACCAAAATTTGTTCGTTTTCCTAACTGAGCTTAAGGCTAAATGTCCCCGATTTTATTAAGAAATTTTTTCAAGAGATGGCAGCACTATCAGGGGTAAATTTGGAAAAGGTTTTGTGCCCGGACGGCTGAACCGATTTTCGTTCTGGATTTTTTTTGGAAACCATAAGTAAGTAGGATTGATATGACACTCGTTTTTTCCCATTTCCGTTTTTCATATTTTCCGCTATGATACTCTACCTATAAAAGGAAAGTTATTCAGGAATTTGAAGGTACAGGCGCGCTAGGCGCGAAAATTGAAAATCGGATGAATAGCAAGCAAATAGTATTGTTATTACGATTTGGGGGGGGGGGGGGGGGGGGGGATTGTGAATGGAGGCGCCAGCGCCTGCAATGAGAAGCGGGCGCCCGACGACCTTTGATGTACCAAGGTCATTCCTTTGTGCCCTGCTTCTCATGAAATTATTTTGACTGATGATATATCTCAACATTCTGCTTAGTGGGCACCAAGATATTTATTTATTAGAGATACTGAGGGATATTATTAGGATTAGGGGTGGGAGATACCTACTACCTCATCTAAATCAGAAATTTGATTTAAAAAAAGTTCAGGTAGGTAAGTTTACCTATATTTATATTAGGTTTACCAGCTATTACCGATTGATTTTCCGAGTTAGGGACACAACTAGGGCCCAAATGGAGCCTGTGTGCAAAAGAACCGTTTTTTTTTAGACCGAAAATTAAGGTAGATATCGATGACACGGCGGACGGACATTGCGTTTTTGGAATCTACACACGTTGAAACGTAGAAAACGTTCGGGGGGCTCCAAAAAATGTTCAGAACCGAATACATAGGTGTATTTGGAGAATAATTAATCAAAATGACAGTCGCAAGTTGAAGAAGTTCCAGAAGTAGAATACTATAAGCAAACTATAATTAATTCATGTTCCAATCCCTTTTTTCCCACGTCATCTTGCTTGTTCCATGCTGTTGTTCTAGGTATTAGTTCAGTACCTTTCTTTTAAATAATGCATCACTCAGAAGACGGTGGTTTTCATTAATTATACCTACTCGCAATATACAGGTATAATAATGAAATAAGTGAAGGATTCATGGAGCTGAAAGAACGCAGTGGTTACGAAAGGGGCCTGAAACAAGAAGCTATTACAGCGTTGCCAAATCTTGCGCCACGCCTTCTCTGAAGCCGGCCGTGGCCAAACTCCACCGACACCGACCGAACTGTTTTTTTCCCTTGCATTTTGACCTGAAATTCTGCCACTTTCTGGTTTGGCCTCTTGCTCACTTCCAACAATTTTGAGGGTGGGTTACAATATTTTTCTTTTCATGCTTGATTCCAAAGCTTCATCATTATTGTCGTGAGTCCCTCCCGGGAACACTCCTCTAGTAAACTTAAGTTCTCACCAACATTCAAACGCAAAAGTCAGTTTCCGTCAATAAACGAAATGAGTGGGGAGACAAGCCACAGAACCCAGGGTACACAACCTGGGGCCCCACCACCAACCCCTAACAGGGGGTTGGAGGGAGAGGCCTCCTTTTCCTATAAAACCCTGGATCCTGCGACTTTAACTTCATTCGACACTTCCTCTAACCAGCTCTCTCTTCTCTCCTCTACCTTGCTCTCTCTCCTCCTCTTAAAAGATCCTAGATGTCGGTGGTGGTCAGCCTATAACCGCCTAGGCAAAACCTCCTCCTCCAAAAGATTCCAGATGTCGGTGGTAATTCGCTCATAACCGCCTAGGCAAATTCTACCACTCACCTCCAAAATTCTACCTCTCCAAAAAGATCCCAGATGTCGGTGGTGATTCGCTCATAACCGCCTGGGCAATTTCCCTCACACCACCGTGATGCAATTTTAAATTCATCACAATTATTGAAAGTAATAACTGAATAATAATAATAAATATTTCAAAAAAATGTATACAAATGATACCTACATACCAATAATGTACAAATAATGATATTATAATAACTATTATAATAACAATACCTACATAACAATAAACATAATATGTTAATATTGGTAATCCCCATAAATATAATAATAATACCTACTAACTATATAATACCTACCTAACTATATAAATATTATTATAATGCCTACCTACAATATTATTATTATTATTATTATTGGTATAATAATATTAATTGAAAACCGCGCAAAACAGTTGAGAATTGAGGTCCAATGATTCGGATTCAGGATGGCAGGCATTTCACCGTTCACCCATTGTTTCTGAATATGATGTCAACCGAATTCTTTTTTACGCCGAATGCAGTGCTTTCCTTTTGGTTTATTATTCTCTGAATAATACACCTATGTAATCGCTCAGCAAAAAATTTTTATAACCCCCCCTCAAACTTTTTTCTTTTCCGTTTCAAGGTGCGTAGATTCAAAAAATGCAATGTCCGTCCGCCGTATCACGTGTACAGGCTTCATTTTCGGTCTAAAAAAGTCGTTCTTTCGCACACATGCTCTATTTGGGCCCTAGTTGTGTCCCGAAACTGTTCAGCCCGATCGGAATATACCCAGGGGTGTTGTGAGTGAAAATGTGTGTAAAAATAGGTACTTTTTGCGTTTTAGCAACATGTTGGTAACATGAGCTTTTGAGGTATCGTTTTCCATGTTTTTGGGGACGAGAAGATCGAATATGAGGTCGATTTTGGCCAAGGAGTGGAAAATTGAGGTTGTACCAGATGTTCAGCTCCCAAAATTGATTTTGTATGAGTCAAAAACCTGCGAAATCGTCTGAAATCACCATCAGTTTGTAGAATAACACTAGAAAAAGTGTCAACACGTGGATCAAGACGATTAAATGGCACTACCAATGATCAAAGTTAATTTGAAAAAAAAAAAGATCGTACCTACCTAATTTGTGTTTTGGGGGCCAAAATTGGTGGAAACCATCAGAAACAGCTATTTCAATTATTTCACATGAAACAAACAATAAATGTACAGCCAACATTTCTGTAGAATAATAAACCCCATGTGACAAGGACTTTGCAGCGTTTTTTGTTTACTTCTTTTCCTTTTGACTAACCGAACTTGTTTTCCATTTGGGTGTTCACTGCCTATATGTATAGAAAAAATAGACCTGTAGCAGTGGAATATTGAATAATACAGCCTGAACACAAAAACGCTGCAAATCCCTGCACAACGGTTTATTATTTTGTATAGAATACCCTTCCGTTACAGATCACAGCTCTATGTATAGATAACCCGTCTATATAATATAATATGTACTATTCTATACATATTATGTAGATCGCAGACCCTCCTTAGGTTAGTACCTAACCCCGTACTCGTTACTAGGTACCTATCTAAATCACGAGTTAAATGTTGCTAAAATAATTCTGCCGATGACAAACAGTACCTAACAAAAAGAAACACACATAATGAAGTTCTGAAAAGAAATTGTTGATGAGGAGTGAAAAAAGTTGCGAAAGTACCTACCAACAAACTCCAGCCCCTTCTACGTAGATGGTATAATGAACCGTTGTGTAATAATTTACCGTTGAGTAATGATTTACCGTAGTAATAATTTACCCATCAATAATACTTCAACGTTTGTTCAAGTTTCACTACCTACCAACAGACTCCAAAAGAGCCATCATTTTTCAAATGAAATAATATCACAGAACAACCAACTCGACTTCATACTCCGCCAATATAATCAGGTGATCCCTAGCAATGATTTCATCTCCGCCAAATTTCCTATTGTGGGCGCGTCTCTGGTTACGAGATTTGGTTTGAATTGTATACAATTTCATTCACACTGGAGTCGAAAATGCCTGTCGGTGCAAACTTCGGGACCTTACTGTGAACGAACGGCTGGACGTACGACGCTCCGGATGGTCTTAAAAAACTCGCAAGTTCAAGAACTATTTAAACCCGTAAAAATATTCACGTAAAAAAATGGTATAGGCGTTTTGAAAATTTCAACCCCTATTTTGAACCCCTTAGAGATGACTCACAGTAAAGTCGAGCTTCGAGGACCAACTAGACAGCGAACGGAACCTATAACCCGAATTTCATCAATTTTCTTTCATGGTAACTAAGAAAAGTGGCCCGTACGGCGTACGGCGGACAGACAGAAATATTTTTATTGCAGTTTTGGATTCTACATACCTTGAAACGTAAACCATCAAATTTTGAGGGGGGGTAAGAATTTTTTTTTCATGCTCGATTCCAATGGTTCATTATTGAAAATAATAAACCAAAAGTGCTGTCATTGACGGGGTCAGTGACCCTTCTCAATAAATCAGGAGGTGTGCCCCTTGTGAGGCAGGGGCGTCGGGCTTCCATTCATAAGTGGCATTTCCCCCACCTAAATCGTAATAACAATACTATTCGGTTGATACTCATCCGATTTTCAAATTTTAAACGGATTTGAAATCAAAATAAATATCCTCAGCGCGCCTGGACCTTAAAATTTGAAAATAGGCTTTTTAAATAGGGGTTTTGTTTTGTTTTTGTGGAAAATTGGATATGAAAATAGAAAAAAAATCAGTCATGCAGCATGACTTAATGAGCGAATTTTCAAAGAAATATTCGAATTAATGGCTATGGTTTTGAATAAAGGAAAACTTCGGTCTAAAATTTGGTTTTCTATGTATATTCTCTTCGTATTTATTTTAATTTGTACGTTTTGTCCATCCTGATTCTACCGTTTGTTTATTACGTAATTGTACTAAGTGCTTATTTATTTGATCGCTGTGGGTAAATTCAAGGAGTTGTACTAATCGTTTGCCTCCCCCTTTTTTGCTTCGAACTCTCGTCTTCAATTAATACTTCTCACATTTTTCAATCTGACCACTCTAAGGGGGTGGGGGTAAGAGTTTAAAGATTATCCTAGTTTTGGGTAATTTTTGCGCACTTTAAATGCTCTAATTTAAGAACGGATTTAGATATCTAAAATCCGATTTCACTATCGTGTTCAGCGTGCAAAAACCTTTAAAATGAGGGGTCACTTGTTAGAAAATAACATTTTGGGGATTTTTGGGTAATTTTTGCGCACTTTAAATGCTCTAATTTGAGAACGGATCAAGATATCTAAAATCCGATTCCACCATCGTGTTCAGCGTGCAAAAACCTTTAAAATGAGGGGTCACTTGTTAGAAAATAACATTTTGGGGATTTTTAGGTAATTTTTGCGCACTTTAAATGCTCTAATTTGAGAACGGATCAAGATATCTAAAATCCGATTCCACCATCGTGTTCAGCGTGCAAAAACCTTTAAAATGAGGGGTCACTTGTTGGAAAATAACATTTTGGGGATTTTTGGGTAATTTTTGCGCACTTTAAATGCGCCAAAACCCTCCTTAGAGTAGGCCAATTTCGCCCATCTTCGAACTTAGCCTTTCGATTGCCAAGATAGATTTTTTGTGCAAATTTGAGCTGTTTATCTCAATTCTATCGAGAGTTATCGTCTGGAGTGACACATATATAAATAAATATATATATATATACATATAAAAAAGTGTTAAATTTCAGGAATCGTTTTAGAATGGTCTGAAACGGATTTCTATGAAGAAAATTTCCAAAAATTTATATTATTTAAATTTCGAAGCCATTGCAATAGCTTCATTTTCTTTGAAAATTCGCTAAAAGAGTGTCATATCAATTCTACGTACTCATGGTTTACAAATCAATTTTCAGAAGGAAAATCGGACGAGCGGTTTAGTCACAGTATTCTAATTAGTTTTAGCTCATTTTGAAGCACAACGTGGTGGCAGCTTTTGGAACTAAACCGGAGATATTTAGCCTTCACGTTTGGCAGTCCCTTCTCGTACATCTCAAAGTTTTTGTTTTATAATTTTACCATCGGCATCACATTTTCAAGTAGATCTCATTACGTCATTCAATTCCCCTCCACACTGCTCACCATTCCTGATTTTCGTACGCTTTTTTTGTTCCGGTAGCACACCCTTTACCTCCGATCAGCATGCTGACGGTTGATCGGGCAGCACAAAGTGACTATGGACCTATTAATTGGTTGAGTAATCGGAACATAAGGAAGCTGCCGTGAGTGGGTGTGTTGTGCTCATGACATGCGGGTGAGCGTTGGATGAAGGATGTAGTGAGATGTTGGATGAAGGCGGATGAAGATGGATGAGGAAGGATGGGCTCCGTAGGAGTCTTTTGCACTATCACCCCGCGGTGTTCACCACAGCGCGCTAGTCTGGAGGGAAGGTTTTCACCACAGTAGGTGCTAGATTTAGTGGCTCCCCGCGGTTTTCACCACACCAGACGCCTGGGATATGGGTGCTACTAACCCGCAGTTTTCACTACAGCAGGTACTAGTGGAGTGGAATATGTCCCACGGCTTTCACCACAGCAGACACCAGGAAGATGAAGGCTAAAACCCCGCGGTTTTCACCACAGCAGGTGTTAGAGGAGAAGGAGGCGTCCTGCCATGTTCACCACAGCAGACGTCTAGAAGATGAAGACTGGCACCCCGTAATTTTCACCACAGCAGGTGCCAGATGAGAAGGAGGTATCCCCCAGATTTCACCACAGCAGATACCAGGAGAGAAGAAGGCACCCCGCGGTTTTCACCACAACGAGTGCATGGAAAAATAAGAGAGAGGACGAGAGAGAGGGGGTCGAGAGAGATGTCATAAGTCGAGGGTCGGTCGGTCGAATGAGGAGCTGTGCCAGAAGTGCTGTTTATATAGGGACCTTTCCACCCGTCCCCCTGTCCACAATCGGCCGTTATGACCGTTGAGGGGCGATGGAGGTTGATGGAAAAACCCCTTCGGCTACATTCCCCTTGGGGCTGCCCAGCTCAACGTTCCCGTCGTATATGTGGTTAAATCGTATAACAATATTATAGGAGTGGTTACTGTGAGGGGCATCACGACGGAAGTTGAGGTGAAAGGTCGTCATTTGAGCATGTTGACAAGCGTACATCGCAGACCCCCGTGTAGGTCACATACTGGTTTCTGAAAGTGAGGGAAGATCGCATACTATAACAGTACCCCAAATAATTGTTAGCACCCTCAGCTAACGAAAGGTTACAAAAGGTCCCATATACAAGTTACCAGTGTCAAGATTTATGAGCAGTTGATTCTGGAACGATTTAACCCATATCTAGTAAATTAGAGAATTGTTCATTGCCAACAATTTGGTTTCCGAAGGGGCAAAGTACTAGTGGCACTGCTTGCTCTCTCATCATGAAGGTACTTGGATACGTGGAAAACCGGCAGTTGACATCATCACATTTGCATGATCTACCCAAGGCTTTTGATTTGGTTCCTCATGACAAACTGCTTGAAAACCTCGTTCATTACAGGTTTGACTCTTTGGCAATTCCTTTCATCCATAGCTATCTGATTGTTGGAAACGGACTGTAACTTATACAGGCGTCTTATCAGCACAAGTCAGCATACCTTGCGGTGTCAAGCAGGATTCTGTGCTTGGTCCGCGCCTTTTTCTGTTGTTTATAACAGATGCACGAGTTAGGTAATATATTTTTATCATGGATGGCATCTCTGCCCTAGCTTCGGGCTCTTTGCCCAGTGTTTTTGAGCGTAATTCGGGTAGTTGTCGGATCTTGTTGAGAGGTGGTCTTTTGCCAATGGCTTGCTACTGAATAAAGCGAAAACACAGAAGATTGACTTCCAGCCGAACCGTCGACTTGATGAACATTTCAATTTCCTGGGACTTATTGTGGATAATAGTTTGAGTTGGGTTAAACACGTCTAGTCGCTGTCATCGAGCTAGTCATCCTGGATATATATGCTCCGACGTTTAGCGAAATCCGTATCCACCGATGTACTACGCGCTGTATATTTCGCTTGCTTCGTCAGCAGAATATCTTAATGTGTGATTTTATGGGGAAGCTCATTTCGCAGCATTGATGTCTTCAAGTTGCAGAAGAAAGCGATACGAATCAGTTGTAACCTTGACTGCAGCCAGTCCTGTCGTGGTACCTCTCTACTCGCCATATGGCGTGGTCATTTTGGAGCTTTGACTCTGCCGAGGATTTTCATCCTGGAGAGCCTTCGGGATCTGAAGGCGAGCCCTGGTTTGTTTCCGAAGAGTTCAAATGACTCAAAACCTCCTACTGTCCGTTTGACGGCATCTCTGGTTGGTGATCCCATCCATATTGGATCGTGGTTCAACCACCTGCTATCTGAGATTCGCGATTCGCCCTCTTCTAAAACTTTCGTGACCATAGTCAAGAGGCGTTTGCTGGATATCGAGTTGTATGTAATGTTTCTGAGTTTTTTGAAAATGACTTTGTTATTTCTTGGTTTTGTACTCTGTTGTTGATTGTAATTATTTGACTTTTGTACTGCCCATTCAAGCTTTCTACAAAAATAAACACTATATACTTTCTATTAATAATATGCAATTAGGTAACAACTGAGGATGACTGCAACCAGAAAGGCGACGCATACCGACTAATCAAGACCCGCAGTTCTCGTATGACGAACAGTCAGAATTGGTTGAGGACGGGTTGAATTCATGGATTAAGTAATCGGAAAAGTTCCGGGGGCCAGTTGAATTGCTTATAAAGGTAACTCGCAAGTCAAACCAGGGACAATCAATGTAATTCCCATGGTTTTTATATGGATCACGGGATTTCTAAAAGCCGTCGTAACTTATTAATAATACCCAAACTGACCCCACCTGACCATTCGTTTCCCCAATTCTCCGTAACAGACCCCAAACTTCGCTGTTCCAAAAGGAGAGAGCACATTAGATTTGACGAGATATGGCCTAAAGGGAGTGGAAGTTGAAATGTACTTGGAAGTTGGGAAGAGGGCTGTTGGCGGGAGGGTGTGGGGGGGGGGGGGTTAGAGCGTGCTCGAGTGAAGGAACATCCGCTCTCGTCCAACAGAAAACCTTAAGGTGTTTCTAGGGTCCAAATAAGCACAAAGGGCCGACCTTTTAACAAATCCTCAGCATCCCTCACTCCCTCTCTGTCATTCCACCGCCTTCTCTGTCTTTCCAAAGAATTATTCACAGAGAAACTCTGTGTAATTAGCCACTCCCTTCTCCCGTACACATCCTTCTCTTGTTGTTAGTGAAGTCAGGAGCTGCTTGAAAGCCCTCATCAGCGCGCTAAGGACCCCTTGAGAAAACCCAAAAGTTTATCTTCACCCGTAACGATGCGACGTGTTGGCTAATTGCTGCAAGATAATCCCGCAAGCCGTTTAAATCCTTAATGAAATACGACAAAGCAAGCCGTTGAAAGAGCCTTGTTCCCAACTGATAAATTGGTACTGGCTACTGGAAGACCCCAATATTTATATTGAAGAGTAAATTAATCAGCAGATTGAGTAAATTAATCCAAGTTGCGTCAATTTATTTTTATGTAATGCACCCGTACTTCACACAGGATAAAATCGATTTGAATAATAATACCTTGATAAAATCCAAATCGCTACTAATGGGATTGGTATGTACCTAATTATGCCTATATGTAGGGGAAACCCGAAGGGGTTTTGACGTGGGAGAGTCGGGACACGTGGAGGATCCAGGCTATGAAGCACTTTTGATCCACCAATGTTCAGTTCAGTTCAATTCATTTTTATTTTGCATGGGATAATGTAGTCCCACCTCGCGCACACAAAACGAAATATAAATGCAAAGATGTTATTAAATTTTCGCATTATTTTATAATGTGTCATTACGTAACACAGTTGTTGGTTATTGGGAAAGGCTGTTATCAGAAAAGAACATACCGTATTATCGGGGTTATCTTTCGTCAAAGGCTTGATTTTTACAACCTCGTCATTTTCGCATGATTTCTTGAACTTGTGTAGCTAAGTTGTATGGCGTTTGATTTCACTTCCAGGCTACATCCAAGTAAGTAACTCCAGTTTCTGAATTTTAGATTTCTGTCTTAAATTGTCCATATTGAAAAGAAAACTCGTGTGTTTTCTGTTCCGGGAAGGCTTGGGACACTCAGAAGAGGGAGGGTTGGGACATGTCCCAACGCTACCGCCACTGTCCCAACCAGTAGCGGTGCGTGGGCTCTGAAAACGGTGGAGCACCACCGCACAAAACCAACAGATTTGTCCACAAAATATCTCACCCTTCCTTTCTTTACTGATAGCAGTGATATTCAGCAAAGCTTATCTCTTTCAATCAACACTCTATCGTCGTACGAAAACGTCGACAATTTCTGCTGCAAATAGCCACCGAATTCATGTGTTACAAAAATACAGTAAAATAAAATACAACAAAACAGTGAGCCATCGGCCGGTACCTATTCGAATGGAGAAGCTATAGACTAGAAGCTAGGCAGTTATCTGTGTGCTAAGATGGTGATCAATCCACGAATCACAAGACCACAAACACCAAACACGACAAAACGCGCGTAGGTACCACAAATAGAAATCTGTAATCGGAACCTGACAAAACGCACAACATTTGAAGAAAACAATTTAAAACTGACAACAGACTCCACAGAGAAAGCGAATGTGATTCACGAGACAACAAAAACAGATCGGAAGACGAAGAAGCATCTCGTATCGAGATGAAAAATTGAATCGAAGGGATCGAATCGATTGTGAAAAGGAACGATTTTGGGGTGGAAATCAGATTCTGGAGACATGGCCCAACGTGGGCGTGGCAAACAACATTTTTGCTTGACTGAGCATGCGGGGACGGGCCACTTTTCTCAGTTGCCATGGGAACACTAGGTCCCAGGACCTACCTGCCAGTTTCAGGAGCCTAGGTTTCGATTTCGATTGCAGGACATCGATTACTGTCGCTTTATTCCGATAACATGCTTGGCCTATAGAGCCTACCACGGATGCTCTACTAGAATATTGAATATCCATAGAATTTCCATTCCATAGCCAGAGGAATCTGCGAGACGCTATTGAACTTCGTGAAAAATGCTAGGTAATGTATACGGAGGGAAATTCAAATGCCAACTGAACAATGGCTGGAGTTTATTTTTTACTCCTGGTGTTTTTGGGTGCCGGAGCAGTGGCACAAGTGGCCTTATGGATGCAACGCCTCTGGTCCCAACCCTCCCTCTACAGTCAACAGAAATTGTTATTGACAAATTTCAGAATTTCACTTCTATTTTAACATGGAACATGTTCTTACGGGAGTAAACCGGGCTGGAAAGTGTCCTTGTCCTGTCCTGTAAACTCGGCTCCCCTCCCCGTCGCCCACACAGTTCTCCCTCTACTCCACTCCTAACGCCCAACTCACCTCCTCCCCTACCACACGTGGTGCCATCTCCGAGGAGAGCATGGCCAGACCCCACTCCGCCGAAAACTGCCGAGGGGGTTCTACCTAACCGAAAAACGCTTAAAGCTGCTGACGACGTGTATTGCGTTACATTGCGTTAGGTCGCTGGTCCGAGGCTTGGAAATCCCACGAAGTTTTTTTGCTTCCTCACTACCAAAGGCAGGAAAGCCTTGGATTTATTATTGAGTAAGAAAAACTTCATGTCCCTCAAAATGAAAATTTCCACTACCATTTTCCGTTTCAGACATTGAGGAACATATATTTGGTTCCGTGACTGTCTGTCTGTCTGTGGTAATTCCTTGCAACACCCATAACTACCCGAAATAATGGTCAGAGTGGGCTGAAATTTCGAGGTTAGGTGCGGGTTGAGTCACGGATGGATCCATACCAAAATCACTGAAACAGTACCGTAACTTTCGTCTGCGCATGCGCAAACGTGAAATAATTGGAACACCCATAACTATCCTAAATATCGTTGAAATGAGTTCAAACTTGGAGGGTTGGTCAGGAATAATACTTTGATAGTTCCAAATTAATTTCATTGATATCGTAATGTAACTTTGATCTACGCATGCGCGAACATGAAATGTTGACCATTTCCTTGTAACGCTTCTAACTACGCGATAAATAGCCCTAGAGAGTTGAAATTACGTGGGTTGGATCGCAGATGGTCCCGTTTAAAAATCATGAGAATCGTTTAGACTGCGCATGCGCAAACGTGAAATACTTGGAGTGCCCATAACTACCTTAATTATCGTTGAAATGAGTTCACATTTGGAGGGTCGATCAGTATAATACTTTGATGGTTCCATATGAACTTCATTTGAGTCTTACTGTAATTTCCGTCTGTGCATGCGCAAACATGAAATCAATCCACTCCGCATCCTAGTGATGGTCCTGCAGAAGAACGCTTTGGGTTTGCTTCTGTCATGTCTCTAAACCAGGGTTTTAGGTTCGTTCGAGGGGATTGTTGTTTATGCACTTCTCATCCATTGTAGGCTTGGAAGTCTGTTACCCACTGGTTCTTAATGTTTATTGTTATGGACTGCTTGAGGTCGGTTGATGGGAAATCTGGTGGAGAATAGAATACCAATCAAATATACATACTTAGACTGACCTAAATGAACCAAGTGAATGGTGGGCCTACGTGACACAAGTGGCGTAGGCAGTCGTCTCCCTACCTAATAAATCGGCATATTTTTAATTTTTGCGATTAGAGGATTTGTAATAAAGAACAGGAAAGGAGAAATTTTTTAATATAGGTACCTATTTTCCCTATTTTCATTTTTTCAATTTTATATTTTAAATGTTTTCCCAAAAATCCGAAATAATGCGCTTTGAAATGTGCAACTAACCCCAAAATATTCGCTTAGATTTATGCAAATAAAACATGCGGTTTTGGAACCAGCTTTCTGTGAAATGTATAAAAATATCGCGGGAATTTTCAAATATTATTTTTTCTCTATATTCCTTTGAAATATATATTTATATTTTCTTCAAATAGATATTCCTCCAGGAAAAAAAATCACTAAGCAAAATAACTGTACAAACAAATATGAAAAAAAAAACTGTAACAATATGTATTAAATACTACTTAATTAATGATGTTTGTGTACACTATAATTTTACTAATAGAAACGTAAGTTTATTTATTATGTTAACATTTTTAAATCATTTTCTTCAACTACCTACTAAATTTTTTGCTTCTTCGTCAACTGGAAGCGTTTCCCTAAAACGTTTCCTGCTTTCTGGCGTGAGACGACAATGTTGTTCGAAGAACACCTCATGTGGGCTCAGCTGCTATAATAATCAAAGTCAGAACGCCTCGCTCATCTGACGATAAATGACTCGACCCAGTAATTAGGCCTATTTTTATACACATTTTCGCTCATAACACCCCTGGGTATATTCCGATCGGGCTGCAAAGTTTCGGGACATAACTAGGGCCCAAATGGAGCATGTGTGCGAAAGAACGAATTTTTTACACGGAAAATGAACCCGGTACACGTGATACGGCGGACGGCGGACGGGACATTGCATTTTTGGAATCTGCGCACTTGGAAACGGAAAAGGAAAAATTTGAGGGGTTGTACAAGAGCAGCAGGTAGAATGGCAATCAGCTGTCTCGAAAGATGTAAGATGATCTTTTGTAGTAATGACAGAGTGGAGTCGAGTGGAAGTTCTCAAAATGACAGAGGCATAAGTGAGAAAAAATCGCGAAACTTCCCCCCCTAGTTACTATTATACAGTTTAATGTCTCCACAACAATGGATGGCGGACAAAACGTAATTATCCATAGAAGAAATATCACAGAACCACCACTTATGGATGAGCATCTCTCCTCCATGGCATCTGCAATACGGAATTGGTGTTTCTGGGCTTAAACCCAAGTTCGGCTAAACCGCGGATCAAAAACGTTGGTGAAACTGTCGAAGCTCTGACCGCAGATCAAATTTGAATCCAGGATTTATTGATTCCAGGTTTAAGCTGCGTTGGTCAAACCGGCCCTTAGAGCTGTTGTTTCACTGTGCCCCATGTTTCATGAGCCCCACGTTCCCCTGTTGTCTTGTTTTGTGAAATTTCGAAATTCAGTCACTTCATTATTTATTTGCGGTGCTTTTTGCTATTTCTGGTGAGGTATATTCGGAATCAGCGCAAAATTTCCCCGCGTTCCACCAGAGTACGAGCATCCCGGAGGCGCCAAACCGTCGTCGAGGCCGCCTCGAGCGTTTCCGTTCCGTCGTCGCAGTTCGCTTTCGCGGAGACGGCTCAGCACCGACGCTCCCGGGACGGCGCGGACTTGACGCGGAGATCGGGCGCGTTTTTCATCGGAATCCCTTCGACGAGGAGGTCGGCGCCAGCTGAGGGGTTTGCTTCTTCGTGTCCCGCGTCCACTCGCCCTTCAATTACATCGAAGAAGACGATTCCCGAGGGGGTCTGACGGATCGCGCAAAAACGACCGCCGGCTGAAGAAATAATGCGGCATGACCATACGGGCGAGTTTTCGGAGTACCACCCTCCACCGTTATGAAAATAACTTTTCGGCGACTTTTGATAATTTGTATCGAATTTAATCAATTTTCGGTGCTCCTCTAATACGCGGCCATCCACTCAAAATCCTGTATTAGAAACGCTGCAAAGTCCTAGTCACATGGGTTTATTATTCTGTTTATGTTGGCTGTCCATTTATTGTTTATTTCATGCGCAATAATTGAAATAGCTATTTCTGATGGTTTCCATCAATTTTGGCCCCTAAAGTACAAATAAGGTACGCTCCTTTTTTTTCAAATTATCTTTGATCATTGGTAGTGCCATTTGGTCGTCTTGATCCACGGTGTTGACACTTTTTCCAGTGTTATTATACAAATTGATGGTGATTGCAGACGATTTCCCAAGTTTTTCACTTATAAAAAATCAATTTTGGGGAGCTGAACATTCGGTAGAACTCAATTTTCCACTCTTTGGACAAAATCGACTTCATATTCGGTCTCTCGTCCCCAAAAACATGGAAAAGGATACCTCAAAAGCTCATGTTACTGACATCTTACACTGAGAAAAAAACGTCGGTTAAAGTTTCAGAATTTGAACGGTTAGTGCAAAAAAAACGGTCAGATTTCGTGTAGTAACCGTATATACGTTAGCAGAACGAGATGGCTAACGTCTAAAATGCAGCCCCCGGCATTGGTTTGACCGTTAAATACGGTTGGGTTGACCGTTAAATACGGTTGGATGAGTCGGTAAATGCATTAACCGTGTTTTTGGAGACGGTCATTGATGAAATCTTTCCGACAAAATGGTTTAGCGTATAGGTTAGGAATTTTTACTCGTTTTATAGTCCGTTGTTCAGCAACCTAACCGTCTTATATAACGGAAATATGGTATTAACCGTATACCAGTACGGTTAGTGCATCTGAAAATCTGTAACAGTATAGTACACGGTTGGTTCAGGCAGTGTAATACGGTTGATGAGCCTGCATTGACAGTCTAGTGAAGGCGGTTGGCGGCGCCTTTAACCGTCCATGACGGTTACTACCAGTAACGAATTCCGTTGTAACCGTTTTTGTCGGTCGATAGTTGTTGCAACCGCCTAACTGACACTGTCAAAGTAATTTCATTAACCGTCTTGTAAATTTGAAATAACAGTCTTCGTATCGGTCAAAGAAACATTAAGTTGTTTACGACGGTCAATGAATGTTCCAAACGCCTACCTAACACTGTCAAATTAATTTCCTTAACCGCCTTGTACCATTTGAAACAGCAGTGTTGGAATCGGTTGCAGCTACCGTACAGCCTACATGAACAGTATTGCATTGTTTGGCGGTCGATGTATGTTCCAACCGCCTACCTAACACTGTCAATGTATTTCCATTAACCGCCGTGTAAATTTGTGAAACAACGAGTGATTTGGTGTAGTGAAGTCAACACTTCACCAATTTAATCCCTATGCTACGCACTTCCAGGTAGGGCTTGAGAAGGGATGGGCTTCTCTCCCACTCTTTACCTACTGAACCTCGCCTTCGCGACACCCCCCCCACCCCCCCCCCCCCCCCCCCCGCGAAAAATTGCGGGGTGTGCAAATGCCAGTGTGAAATATTTCACAGATACACTATCCATATCTGATTTATTGGGTTCCCTACTGTGAAGTTCTACAAGCACATCTTTAGCTTTTAGTTGAATAATAGTGAATTCTTCTATCTTTGTTTCCAAGTCTGATGAAGTAGCCTCTGTTTGCCCAAGGATTTATTGAATTTCAGCAATCACGAAAAGCAACGAAAATTTCGGTTCTTTGATATTACCCGTCATCTTTAGTCAATGATAGATCCTCTTTCAACCTCTCCACAATTGCCTTACACCTCCAACCCATCTTGGACACTCTCACCCATTAAT